>PITA01028385.1:0-19474 GCA_004023965.1 Spilogale gracilis
AGGGGCAAACTGGAGGACAGTGGCAGAAGGAAAGCAAATGGGAACTAGGGTAATCTAGGGAGGGAAACGAAACAACAGAGATTTTGAACACAGAAACAAACTGAGGGACTTGGAGGGAGGGGGGTGGAGGGATGGGAGAGCCTGGTGGTGGGTACTGGGGACACCTAAAGCGGGGAGCACTGGGTGTGGGGAATGGGAAATGAATCTTGAAACACTGGAAAAAAAAATTTAGTAACAATAAAAAAAAATAAATTAAAAAAAAAAGAAAAAAAAAGAAATGATAATTAGCATCACTGGCACACTCAGTCAACCCGTATTGACTTCTTAATAAAAAAAATCACTTTCTTAAAAATTCATTTTCTCCAAGAATCTTACTTTAAGTGAAAAGGACTAAGAGTTTGAAGACTCCAACCTGCTAACTCAGGTCTTCCTGAACTTTGAATAAGTTCAATACAATGTGAGAAGAAAGAAAGTTTCCCATTTGTATAGTATCTTCAATTGTCTTTCTTGGTAAGGTTTATAGAATGGTTTATAGAAATGGCCATTACTCAATGATGAACTCAGAAATGATTTAATCAAACCATTATTGTGCAGTAGAATGGCAATAACAAGAACAACAATAATCATTTTAATTGTTTCTGTGAGCATTGTAATTTATAGTTTGAAAAGTTCTGTCACTTCCAGTAACTCATTTCAGGGCTTTGGTCTCCCATTTTTTTATCACTTTCTTTCAATTTTCTAAACCAACTGGGTTTTCACTTATCACATTTTGTACAGAAGTTTATTTCTTATGGTTGGTTAAAAAAACATATACAATGATACCCAACCTGGTTTTGAAACACCTTGGGAAGCTTTTGCTCACATTATTTCCTCTTCTTGAAATGCCCTTCCCCCTCTTCCTTCTCTCTTTATCAAAATCTTACTTACCTTCCAAGGCTCAGGTCAAAACTTCCCTTTCCTCCACAGTTGGGTCCACACCAACTCACAGTGCTTTTGTCCTTCTCAGAAAGCCTTAGACACTTCTTTTATTCACTTTGCACTTAACAGAACACCTTTTTTACCCAGACAACAATTGGTGCCCAACAAATGTTTCTTGGTCATATTGCTAATTCTTCCAATAATATCTTAAAATTCCTCCCAAACGTTTAAAAATAAGATTTATTTTATTCAGTTAAGAAATATTGAATGCTTACTCTAAGGGAGATATAGCATGTAATAAAGAGAAACTTTGATGTAGAGTGATAAACCTGAGTTGAAACTTTAGTCATTTTTCAGCTGTGTGAATTTGATAAAGCCCCTTTAAATCACAAATCTTTCAGTTTTCTCATCTGTAAGCAAGGAACAGAGGCAAGGAACACCTTCCCCTGTGCCTGGCAGGTTGCAGATAGTAAATATTTTGTAAAATAGGGAATCAATATTTATTTCATAGGGTGATTATGATTGTCAAATGGGATCATGTATTCAGGAAATTTTTCCAACTATCTCTGCAAAGAAAACTATCAGTAGTCATAATTACACAAATGAAGAAGGTTTGGTCTGGGGTCCTGCCAGTGAAGTTGCTGGCAAACTCCTCCAGGGTGATGAAATCAGCACACAAAACATAACAACTAAAAATATACTAGATGGGTCAGAATAGTATAAAAAGACTTTTTGAGGTTGTGAAACACGAACCTAGTAGGTTGGAGAGCAGGACTCAACATAAAGAAAAGTTTGAAGGAATGTTAAAGATGGCATGGATGAGGTACAGTGTGAAGAGGACACCCTGGCTAAAGAAAAAGACCTGTAAAGGAAGGCTGAAAGAAAAAGTTAGCTAGATTTGACAGGAAAAGATTATTGAGGGTCTTGTAATGTTTTGGAAAGTGGTGTGGAATTGATATGGGGAAGGACAGGAAGCTATTATATATTTCTGAGCTGTGAGGTGATATGTCATAGGTGGCCTTTAGAAAGATGTGTTAGACAAAATTGGAAGATGCAGGAAAACTGGAGTCTACAAGACCATTTAGTCAGATCTTGATTTGGTCCAGGGCTAAGGTCTTTTTATTTCTACCTTATAACACCATATTCCAATTGTTAGTTTTCTGATCTCATGAAAAGGGGTCTTAGTGGTCAAAAGTTTGAGGTATTGGGCTTGGTTCCGAAAAAGGCAACCTAAGACCTAGGGAAGGAGCATTACCACCCACCAATTTCCACCAACTCCTGTCGGCGGCTTTCTGTTCCTTCATTTACCACTAATTAGGTGCCAATAAACCCACCATTAGCTGCCAGGATCCTGAAGCCATCACAACCTACCAATTTTCACCTATGTGGGATATTAATGTGAATGTTGATGTTTCTGAAATCCTATGGTTTTCTCATCTGCAAAAGCAGGCATTGTAGGAGAGTGGGAAGAATACCCATTTCTATCTGCGCATCTTTGGGTAGGTTATTTAACCACTTTGAACTTCATCTGTAAAGATGGGGGATATGACTTTATTCAATAAAGAGTAATGATACACTTAATAGGAACCTGAATCTGTACTGGATGTTGAAAATATAATGGGGAATATATTAATTAGGGGAAAATAACTCATATAATAAACTTACCAAATTTCTGTGGCTTAACATAAGTTTACTTCTTGCTCACACGAAAGCCCAATAGGTATATTCCTTCTCAGCAGACAGCCTTTCTCCACAATGTTTCAGGGATCCAGAAGTCATCCCTAAGCAGTGGTCCTTAACTTTGCCTATGCATTAGAATCTCCTAAGGGGTTTTAAAAAACTGATGCCTGAGTGTCCACAAAGAGAGATTCAACTGACTGACCTGGTGTATAGCAAAGGTATCAGAATTTTTTTAAGTTCCTAGGCAATTTTAACATGCAAATTTAAGAACCACTGCCCTAGGGACTAAGAGGCAGAAGAAGTATAAAGAAAGGATAAAAAAGGCACACTTGTTTTTTAAATGTGGTGGCCCAGAAATGAGACACATTACTTCTGTTCATATTGCATTAGTAAGAACTGGTCATGTGTCATCTTTCCCTTCCCTGACATATTAGGAGGGCTAAGAAATATAGCCTCTGTCTGGGCAGCCTCTTCTCAGCAACAACTTTATATTATAAAGGTACCATAATTAAATACTCATGTCCACTTATGTAAATCGCAATTATGATAAGACAAAGAAAGGTATCCATGCCTTGAGTATGTAACAGAGAGACTTGACATGGGCACTGAAGTCAGGGAAGGTTACCTTGGTTAAAGGGATCAGTGAGCTGAGATTTGAAGCATGAGTAGAATTAGGGAAAGATAAGTAGAAAGAACTGTCCAAACAAAGAGAAAAGCACATGCAAAGGTCCTGAGACTCACTAGATTGTGGTTATTATAAGAATCAGTTGTTAATTTGATTAATGCAAAAGAGGATTATAAAATTAAGATTCTTTGTGAATGCTATCATTTTAAGTTGTCATTATTAAGTTTTTTCATACTCTGTCCTGAAACCCTCACACTTACTTCTCTGGGCTCAGCCAACCTTGGAAGAACAAATAAGCCAGGATTATAGAACTTTGGAAATAATGATAAAGGAATCAGAAAAGAACCTGGGTTCTTGTTTTCATATTACATTAAAAACATGAAAATTAAATACTCACTGACTGACACATTCTCTTAGCCATCATTTTGTAGATGTTGTAAAGCTTTTCCCCTTTGCTGCCAGGCAGCTAGGAAACATCCTGTTAAATATGTTTAATTACTTTATTTTTCTTATCTGGCTTATGCTATTGTGACTTTGGTTTTATAGCAAAATCCAGGGAAACACCTACCTTTTTAAAAGTTTTTATTTAAATTCAAGTTAGTTAATATATGGTGTAACAATAGTTTCAGGTGTAGAATTGAGTAATTCATCACTTACATACAACATCCAGTGGTCATCACAATAATTGCCCTCGTTAATACCCATCACCCTTTTAATATCTGACAGCAGATCTCTTGGGGTATGAAAGATGAAAATGAATGAGCATGTACCCTATGAAATTTAACTTGAGAAGCTCACTTTGTAAAATATTAGTATTGACTTTAATGAGCTACTATGATTAGGCAGAGTCAAGGCAATGCAACTCTAAATGTACTGTTCCCCATTTTTTAAATATGAGAGAATGCAGGAGAGAGAGAGAAAGAGAGATGGGGATATTTCCATTCTGAATGAGGAATTCTGTTAAGTATCTCTTAGAGGCCTTTTGCAGTATTCATATATCACAGGGACTTGAATTTTTTTCTTCTAGACCCAAATGCTTTACTTATCCCCTTGCTATATCGTCTATACACCTCTAAGAGATAGGAATGTGGTCAATATGAATAATATAATCCTAAAGAATTGGATCTTGGATGAGAGAGATTGATAACCTTTTAGGGAATCAATTGGAGTAATACATAGCTTGAGACACTAAGGCACAGAGCCATTGCAATAGTGATTGAAGTAAGTCATGGCAGGACATGGACAAGAGTCTCAAGTCATGTCCCATCCCCCACTCTTCAGCCTGACTTGTGCTCTTTCTACTACACTCTACAATTAAACTCTTGTAGTACCTAAAATTACTAGAGTGGTCTGATTTTAACCTATTTCAACCAGTTGATTCTTAGATTACTTCAACCAACATTTATTGATTTCTGACTATGTTAAGTGCTAGTGATGTAGAAATAAATACGTTACCTTTTTTGTTTTCAAGCAGCTCATGCCAAATGGGGAATACTCAGGGAGTCAAATATGTTACAACACCATGTAATAAAAGCTGTAAGGCATGAACAGGGTGGTATGAGAAGACAGGAAGAATAATTAGTGGTAAAGGAAGGCTTCTCAGAGAAAATGATAACTGACCTTGTTCTCAAAGAATTATTATGAATTCACCAAAGAAAGGAAGGAGTAAGGGACTAATTAGGAATAGGGAATAACAGAAGCTTTAAATGAGTAGAGAATTGCAAATTTAATCTCTGGTGAGAATAGAGTGAGTTGAGAATGTAAATTCAGTTTAAAGCAGCTTGAAAAGAATAAAACCAATGAATCATGGATTTATTCTGTAGGCTTCTAGAAAAACATTGCATATTTAAAAATAAAGGTGTGACATAGATTCATTTATTCATTCATACATTCACTGCACTCCAAGTGATCTTTCAATTGACAAATATTCCCCACTTAAAACATCTAACTGGCTCCCCACTGGCTTTAGGTTATAACCTCCTTAATATGACTCCCATGACTACTTCTCTATCTACTTTAAATTTTAATTTTCTTGACTCTTCATATTTCCTTGAGCATGAAATGCAGTTAGACACTTCTTTCCATTTGCTCTTTTTCATTCTTTGACACTTATTTCTCACTGTTTTTCTCCTAACGCCTTTGAACACAACCTGTTGACCCCTCCTCCAGGAAGTTTTCCCTGATGCCCCTAGGCTGGCTTGGGTGCTTCTCCTCAGTGCTTTCAAGACATCAAGTTCTCATCCTTTGCCTATCATTAATCACATTATATTGAAATTATCTGTTTACTCCTCTGGGTTTGTAAACAGGCTGTGAACTCCTGAAGGGCAGGGACCAGGCCTCAGTCCACTTTGTACCCCTAGTTTTCAGTACTGGCCTGGCACAGAATTATTGGCTCTGTAAATGCATGTTGAACTGGACTAAGGATTGGTCAATTAGAAGTTTTTGGTAGCTTATCTAGGTTCCCATGACCCTCAAATCTATTCACATCTCCTATGCCCCAGAGCCAAGGGCCAAAGTCAACACAGAACCTTAAGCCATGCCTGAGGGGCTTCTGAAATCAGATTATAATGAGAGAGTGAACTGGTTTTGGTTAAGGTAAGGCTGAAAGCTGAGTTTCAACAGTATGCAGGTAGCAAGACACAGCCAAAAGCCAGGAGTTCAAGAAATATCCTTCCTCCTTCACTCTTGTGTTGGGTGGCTGGTTTAGCCTGGCCCACAGTCCACTCAGGAGGCAGGTTAGGGAGGTGGTACCAGCCAAAGGATTGACGGGGGATGTTCACAGTCCCAAGTTTAGGCTAAGGCTGGAGCTCCAGGCCAAAATATACCTCCTTGCTGTCAGAATGCTACTGAAAAAAGGGATGTTCTAAGCAGTCCACAGTTATACCTTATGTGTAATTAAAATCATTGACCCCTTCCAACTCCCTTTTAGGGGAAAGAGTAAATTCCCCTCAGAAGCCCTGAGGAAAATAAGCTCTGAATCAACTTCTTTATTTTTCCACAACTCCCACTTCCAGCTAGGGCCTTCACAGTACCAGGAAAAAAAAAGAATAGAAAATGCTAAAAAAATCAATCAGTCAATTAGTTATTTAGCCTTAGAAACAAAATGCATGTGTAAAAATGTAAAAATACTGTGGTTATTATTTTGCACCTGTGTCTGTTTATTTATTCCAGATTTCAGTCAAACCGGTTTCTGTGTATAGACAAAGTCTAAATGCCAGCCCACAGAGAAGTTATTGCTGAGCAGCTTCTCTTAATAATATGAAGTACTCCCCTGCCAACCATCATCAGAGTATGGGGTGTGTATGAGGGCCAGAGAGATGAAACAGTCAATACTTCTCTTCTAATGCAACCCAGGCATTCAGCGTTGAAGCTGGGCAAAATCCCACCAGATGTTATGGCCTTTTTATTTGGCTCTTGCTATTTCATCAAAAGGAAAGTACAGCCACTGTCAAATCTGTCAAAGATCACATTATGTGGCAGTGGCAGTTCAGAGAGAAGGCCTAGACCCCACAACTCCCTGTTCTATCCAAGTCCAGTGTTTTTTCTACCCTCCAAGGATTTCATCTTCAAAGTATTTTTTTTTATAAATATTAACCAGTGAAGGCTCTGACCCAACTGTGTGGGATGTGAGCAGCAGTCATGCACTGGTCCAGTGAATAAATGTGAAGTGGCAAGAAGCCAACATGGGTTGTTAATTTTGGTTGAAAGAGAGCCTGGACTTTTTTAGGGAAGGTCAGTGAGAGTCACCGAAATAGTATCCTATTAAAAGATTGATAAAAGGCCGTCTAGTCAACCCCTCTGTCTCTAGAAAGTCATTATGTAAACTAGTAGTCTTTGAACGGTTCTTCAGCATCACAAGGAGACTTTTATTTTCTCTTTCTGCAGCATTTTACAATGTGATCATCACATAGGGGGTTATAGTTTAATAACCATTAAACTTAGGTTTTCTGACAAAGGACAGTTAGAATTTGAGAATCACCGATGTGTCCTGGTCTCTGTATAAACAGGGAACAGAGATGGCTTCATAAGTGTGCGATCCATGCCATCTCACAGAGCCCCATAATTAGAAGGAACTGGGGTTTGATTTAATTATTTTCTAATCCCATCAAGAAATTTTAATAATTTTAATGAGACAATCTCACACTTCCATTTCATACTGTGCTCTGCAAATTATATAGCCAACTCCAGCAGTTTCACATGAACCCTGACCCTATGGGTGTCTGCATTTCTGAAAACATACACTACCAATTCTGAACCCCTTTAGCATGGGAAGTGGCATTACAAAACTTTAAAGACATGTCTGAGGACATTGCAAATCTGAAACTCCTCTCCCAGATTGCATGCAGCAGAGAGAACAGGTGTTGGTAATTTCCATTTGGGCACAACCTAAGGAAGTTATGGCCAGAACTGAGGATCATTTAGAACAAACAAACAAACAAAACTGCCCCAGTACCTCATACTTAACCTCTAGCCATTCTCACTTTGAATCGACAGCAGGTACATGTTGAAACAAGGAGAAGTACCTAAGTGCCAAACTTCCAGGCTCTACAAGGCCTGTGAAAAGCACTGGTGTTGTCAGAGCTTTGGAGTGGTGCAGGAGGCAGAACAAAATCCAACTCACACTTTTCACAGCTGTCCTGAGTCTTTCCTGACAGCTGCAAGAGTTATTTTTTGTCAAGTATGCAGCTCTAACACCAAACAAGCCTTAGAAGAAACAGGGTCCTGGGAAGCAAATTGCATAGTGTTTAGTTCCTGACCACAAGGCTTCTTGATGGTTCATAGTTCTTCATCAGAGAATGTTCATTCTAAACTTGACAATTAAACTAGTTCTGCTTGGCTTATTCCCTAGGTTAACAAAGTAACAGCATGAGAGGCTAGGGGCAAGAGTCAGTTGACTCTTGCGGAGGTGTGAAATCATTTTTCCCATTGAGTGTACTATTTAGGCTTTCGTCTATATAGAAGAAAAGGGAAGGAGAGTCAACTAGCAATTACACAACTTTCAATTTTTATCAGTCTTTCATAGTTTTTCTATTTGCAAATTTATCCTAGATAAACTTGAGACCCTTTTCTGGCCATGAAACCCTGATATAACTATAAAAATAAATCTGAGAAATCACAACCTGAATTGATATGTTCCTGAGTCTATGCCCATGGTTTTCTGCTTGAGTTTCAAGCTATATTTCTAACATTTAAGGGGATCTAGTGTATATTCAGGGATCTGGGATAATCTTGACAGAGGATATGTTGAAGAGAGAAAACTTATTTCTGTTCATCTTCCAGATAGAGTAAAAGGGAAAAACGGATGACCAGCCTTGGGACTCATTTTTGACCCATAGCAAACCCTTCACCTCTCAAAACCTCAACTTTATTATCTGTGAAATGGGAAAGATGAACCTTGTTCTGTCTACCTACCAGTTGTTGTAAGATCAAATACTATCATCAATTTTTCAATAAATGTTTATACCTGGTTGTACAAGATACTATCTCATAAATAAATGGACAAAAATTATAAATAAATAAATGGGCAAGAGATAAAAATATTATACAAGAAAGAGCTATGAAGCTTCAGGAGAGGCAGAGCTTACTTCCAGCTGTAAAAGCCTTGGAAGGTTTCATGAGCAAGAGCTTGTAAGCTAACATTACGACATTGGAAAATGGTCAAATATACCCATAAAGAGATGGGAGCAGGTAGGGGTTGTAGGAAGAACAGGTGTAGCATCAGCAAAAGCAAAAGCTTCAGGGGAACACAGACTGCGTGTGTGTGTGTGTGTGTGTGTGTGTGTGTGTGTGTGTGAGAGAGAGAGAGAGAGAGAGAGAGAGAGAGCAAGCATTTCAGATTGAATAAAGTACAGGCTAAAAGGTCAGACTTGCTCAAAGTTTCAAAGCAAATACATCAGAGACTCTGCAAGTGCCCAGTTTTTTTTTTTTGTTTTTTTTTTTGTCTTGCCCTCTGGATCTCTAGCTCTAGGGAAAACATGAAGCAATGGCAATTTTGTGTCATCCCATAATTCCTATTGTCATCATCAGGCTTTTCTCTCCTCTGTTTTACTCAAGCCTAACAGAAGTATCTGCCTGGGAACCACCTGTTCCTGGCTACTATGTCTACACGGAGACACAATGCCAAGTTGGGTAGTAAGATTTAGAGTTTCTTAACATCAAGTGAAAAATGGACATTCAATTGTGAGCATGAGAGGTCCCAGAGAAGCAGTGGTTTCTCCTCATCATGCTTGGACCAAGCATCACCTTTTAGTATTTTCTGCAGATGTTAACACTGCAAAATTAGTCCCAACTCTGCCTCTAATTCATCCTGATAGATGGCCAAGATACTTTGACTTTCTTGGCCTTTGTTTCTGATCTGGAAACCAAGCCTATAACAAAAGTAAAAGAATGGTTAAGCAAGGAATTCCATTGACCTCTAAATGCAAAAAAATCTGTCAATATATAGGAATGTAGGGGCACCTGGGTTGTTCAGTTGTTAAGTGTCTGCCTTTGGCTCAACTTATGATCCCAGGGTCCTGGGATTGAGTACCCCTTAGGCTGCCTGCTCAGTGGGAGGCCTGCTTCTCCCACTCCCACTCCTCCTGCTTGTGTTCCCTCTCTCACTGTGTCTCTGTCAAATAAATAATAACATCTTAAAAAAAAGAATGTAATACAAAACAGAGTTGAGGCAACAGCAGTAGAAACATGGAGTTCAGTTCAGTCTGTTACAGTTGGCTCTTGGGCAAATCCCTTCTCTACTCTGAGCCTCATTATCCCTTTTGTAACATTGGAGTGGTGGGTGAGGGGTAGTTGAAATAGAAAAATCTCTATGTACCTCTAAACTCTTACATCTTGTAAATTTGTGCACTAATATTAAAAGAAGGAAGCAGATCATAAAATTCATGTACATGAATAATTCTGTAAAGGTGTATGTGTGGGCACTGCCTAGAATCAGAGGAAAACAGACTGATTTAAATAACTATGTTAAAAGTATTTGAGGCCCTTTTCCTTAAGTGTACAATAAAATTCAATATCTATCAACAGATTTCTAAAGTTCCTAAAGTCCAGTTTGAGATTATATATATATTTGTAAGTTTTAAATACCTCTTCTACCTTGAATCCCTTTTACTGTTATGTTTATAATAAAAATTTTAGTGAAATAGTCAAGGGATTGGCAAACTCTTTCTGTAAAAGGTCTCAGTAACAAATATTTTAGGTTTTGTGGGATACTTGGTCTCCGTTTCAACTACTCAACTCTGCCAATGTAGTGCAAAAGCAGCTGGAGACAATATGTAAAGAAATGGGTGTGGCTGTGTTCCAATGAAACTTTATGTATGAAAACAGGGAGTGACTCAAGGTTTCTAACCTCTGAAATTGTCGATAATAAAATCCAAAATAATGAATAGTTAGGAAAGTAGACAATATTTATAAATACCATGTATGTCTTTAAGTTTTGAACATTTCAAACAGAAAATATCCTAAATGTATATTTTAATAGACAATTCCACATTATAATAAAGTTCTCTTCTGACAAAATTTCCCAGTAGCCACAGGATGTAATTTAAGTAAAGTTTGCACACCCATACCTGCTCTTGCCTGGTGTGTCATGATCCTTCAGTTAGTTATTGCAGGCTCTGGCATATGTGTTTTACACAGAATTCTAAATGGAAATAGAAGGGAAATAATCATTTTAAAGAAACCTTTGGCATTCCCTGATGTCCATTCAGGCAAAAAAGCAATATCACACTTTGTTTTCTTATGAAATATTCCCTGGGTCAACCCCAGAAGTAACTTGTGAATTTGTCCCAAAATTAGTTAGAACAGGATTATTGATGTATTTGATCATATATGGGTCACCAAAGTTCTGTGTCACTTTGGATGAGAAAAAGAGTTGATACGTAATTTGGGAGCTATAAATTTAGATGATAAATATTTGAATTTCTGGCATACTTAAAGGGTCTACAGAGACAGACTATTTGCAATCAGGATTAGGACAGACTATTTGCAATCAGGATTAACCTGACTTCTAATACCCTAGTAACACTGTGTTCTTATGTTGTTTTATATGTGCTAGTCTTTTCTCCTATAGTAGGCTATAGAATGTTTGAAGGCAAAGATGGTGTCTAATCCTTCTTTTCTTGTTTTCCTTTTTTTAATTTAAATTCAATTAGCCAACATATTAGTTTTTGAAGTAGTGTTCAGTGATTCGTTAGTTGTATATTATACCCAGTGTTCATCAGATAATGTGCCTTCCTTAATGCTATCACCCAGTTACCCCACCCACTCCCTCTTTTCCACAATCCTGAGCTTGTTTCCTTGAGTCAAGAGTCTCTCATGGATTGTCTCCCTCTCTGATTTCTTCCCATTCGGTTTCCCCTCCCTTCCCCTATGATCCTCTATGTTGTTTCTTATATTCCTCATATGAGTGAAACAATATGATAACTGTCTTTCTCTGCATGACTTATTTCATTTAGCATAATCCCCTCCAGTTCGATCCATGTTAATGCAAAAGTTGGGTATTCATCCTTTCTGATGGCTGAGTAATATTCTATTGTATATATGGACCACATCTTTATTCACTCATCTGTTGAAGGACATCTCAGCTCCTTCCACAGTTTGGCTATCGTGGACATTGCTGCTGTGAACATTGGGGTATATGTGCCCCTTCTTTTCACTACATCTATATCTTTGGGGTAAATATCCATTAGTGCAGTTGCTGGGTTGTGGGGTGCTCTTTTATTCTTAATGTAGTGATTAGCACTGTGTGGGACATATAGTGGATGGTCAATGTTCATTTCAAAATTTATTGAATGGTCAGACTATTTCAATGACTGACACAGAGTTGGGGAAGGTTACAGAGACAGTGGTTAGACAAGAGTACAGTCACTGAAGCCAGACAGACAGTGTTCTCATCCTACCACTATCATTTCTTAGCTGTGTTACCTTATACAAGTTATATAACCAATTTTGTGCCAAAGTTTTCTCACTTTTAAAAGAAGGGTAACAATAGGGGTGCCTGGGTGGCTCAGTTGGTTAAGTGTCTGACTCTTGATTTTAGCTTAGGTCTTGATCTCAGGGTTGTGAGTTCAAGCCCTGCATTGGACTCCATGCTGGTTATGGAGTCTACATTAAAGAAAAGCCTTATAAGAAGGATAACAAGAGTACTTGCCTCATATGGATGTTGTAAGAAATAAATTGAATATAATATTTTTAGAAATAAAAAATAAATTAATTAACAATAAATAAATAAGTCAATGTGCATGAATTCAATAGAATGGTGCCTGGAACACAGTAGGTGGTGTATGTATTAGACATCATCTTTAATATTTGTTGAATAACTAAAAGAATAGATAAATGAAGTTTTGAGTACTTATTGACTTAACATCAATCCTATAGAAATTCATTATATGTTAAAGAATGTGGATCAGCAATGGTTTGATAAACATCTAAATTCATCAATGGGCAAGACCCTTTAGCCCAAGAATTCCTTAAGATTGACTATATTTCCAAAACCCAAGGTGTGGCCTGACGTCACAGCAGGAGGAGCCAGCCTCGGTGGAGTTGTGGGTCCCGAACAGCGGGCGAAATAATAACACGAACAAGGAAATCTAATGCAAGCTGACAGACCCGAAGTCAGTCAGGAGAGACCTATGAAGCAGGCTCAGCAGCACGTTCTGGCTTTTTAGCATTGGCTTTCTAGCTCTAGCTCTCTAGCTCTGGCTTTGGCCCTTTTGCTCTACTTCTCTCTCCTCTTCTGTCTCTCTACTGTCTGTCTGCTTCTCTTTCTGCTGCTTTCTTTGCTTCTCTGTCTCTGTCTCTCTTTGTGGGCTCTCTCGCTGTTTTCCAGCTCTCCTGCTCACTCCTCTAAGGCTCTCTTGCGGCCTCCTCTCAGGCCTGCCTTTCTCTCTCAGTCTCTTTTTGCAGGCTCTCTTGCAGTTTGCCAGCTCTCCTGCTCACTCCTCTAAGGCTTTCTTGCTGCTTCCTCGCAGGCTCTCTGCCTTTTTCTCTCTTGACTGACGGGGGCCCCAGTCTTTTATTATTCAAAAGTGAGGAAGTTGGGTGGTGCAGTTAAATCTTTAACTGCTTTTGCACCCGCCCTAGAGACAGGATTAGTATTGTTACTGCAGGGTACAGAGTGATTGCTTAAACTCACAGAAGTTGAGACCATTGAGGCACAAGGATCAAGTAATACAGATAAGAGATATAGAGATACGATTACTATATGTCTTGAGTAAGCAGAAAAAGGACATATTGCCCTGACCCACAGGGTACATGGCTTTCCGGATTCCAGGCGGGGAAAGCCCAGAGGGGCTTTCATTCACATTCACAGGTACCTCCACCAAAGTTTTCCGGGGGCTTGGTCACGGCGGGAGGGGCGGATCACGCACTGTCCCCGACAGTGGCCTGTTGAGAAACAGCAGGTCAGCTGAGGGGAAAGTGAAAGGGTACATGTTTGTGTGTGTGTGTGTGTGTGTGTGTGTGTGTGTGTGTATGTGCATGTCTGAGAGAGAGAGAGAGAGAGAGAGAGAGAGAGAGAGAGAGAGAGAAAGAGAGAGAGGGAGAGAATGATTCTTGGAGCTAACACCTATAGCAGTCCAACTATTGAAAGGTGCTCTGTGACTAACTGTGACTGGAGACCAAAAAATAGTCTTCCCATATACTCAGAAGAGAAGAGACTTCCTAGTTGCTCAAAGGACATTTTCACTCATGAAAGACAGTGATTCTTGAAAGTGCTATAAATTTATTTGAAGGATGAAAGATAGGTGCATGTGTTCTTTCTCCCCTTCTTCCTAAGATTTCTAAATGACCATTTTTATATCTTCAGGGGACAGAGTGTTTTGGTGGAAAGGCCAGGGATTTTGGAGCTGGCTTCAGATCCCAGAGCCATAACTTACTGTCATCAGAAAGTCCATGTGTTTTTTGACCTCAGTTTTATCATTTGTAAAATGACAATAATAAGAGCATTTCACAAATGTGCTATGACAGTTGAATGTGATGTGATAATTGAATAATCTGATATGTCTGTATTACATAGAATAGTGCTTAAGAACTGTAGAGTTAGATAGGCACTGGGAAATGTGCTTTACAATTATTATCTAATTTAATCATCATAGAAACTTTATGGAGGAGTGCTATTATTATTGCCATTGTAGAGAAAAAAGATACAGAAATATTAACTTTTAAAGGAAATTAGGGAGTGATTATTTGCTTTCCAAATATAAGTCTGTCTTTATGAAGAACTGTAGGGACCAATCATGCAATTTTCTTCTTAGCTGGTAGGACCCAGATCTAAGCATGCTATGCTGGTATGAGTAGATTAGCACAGAAGATGTAGCTGTCAGCTCCCTCTTTGTGGATGCTCAGTTTCTGTTAAAATGGCCTAATGTCACATTATGTTTCCTGGCAACAGCACATTGTTGATAAACAAAAAGTTTACCGTCATTGACTAAAACCACTAAGTCTTTTACTATGTATTGCTGTAAAGCATCATTTCTCAGACATCACATGCATATAGTAATTTGGAAACTTTGACAGGACCATACAGATACTCTTATTTAATTTCATCTTATTAGATTCAAATTTATGTTTGGATTTTCATTTGGTGATAGAATATTTTTCTATTATCTACTTAACTGTCATGTATCATTTACTCAAATGCTTATATTCTTTTCTTCTTCCTATTCATTAATATTAATCAAGCACCTACTATATGTTAGGCACTAATGAGAATATTAGAGATCCAAGAATGAATTAAATATGTTCTGTTCTCAGAGATTCCCCATATTCCCAGGCAAAACTCATACATAAAAAATTTGGGAGTACAAAAAAAAATTGGGAAGTACAGAGGTAGTAACAATTAGATCTGTCCAAGGTAGGGTGTGAAATCAGAGATAATTTCACAAAGCAGAAGATGTTTGAGGCAGAAATTGAGAATGATAATAATTGGTACTATATATTCCTTTAGTATTCATCAATAAATATTGATTTATTTATCTAATCAATTATTGAATATTAACTATGATTCTGGCACCATCCTGGATATTGGGAGACAAAGTAGTAAATCACACAGACCTGGAACTTATATTCTTTTTTTTTTTTTAAAGATTTTATTTATTTGATAGAGAGAAACACAGCCGAGAGGGAACACAAGCAGGGGGACTGAGAGAGGGAGAACAGGCTTCCTGCTGAGCAAGGAAGTAGGGCCCGATGTAGGGCTCAATCCCAGGACTCCAGGACCATGACCTGAGCCAAAGGCAGATGCTTAATGACTGACCCACCCAGGCATCCCTGAAACTTATATTCTTGTGAAATTACATAATTATAAGCTATTAATCTATGAACAGTGAGGGGCAGCATAGTATATTGCTTTAAAAGCAAGATTCTGGGGCCAGACTACCGCCTGAGATCAAATCTCCAGCTCTACTACTTGCTAGATGTATGACGTTGTAATGAGCATTGGGCAACTGATGAAGCACTGAACTCTACCTCTGAAAATAATAATACACTGTAAGTTAATTAATTGAATTTAAATTTTAAAAATGAAAAAATAAATGTATAACCTTGTGTAAATAATCTAACCTTCCTGTGCTTCAGTTTTCTCATGTGAAAAATAGAAATAAAAATAACACCTACTTCATAGGATTGTTATGAGAATTACATTAAACAACAATATATATAATGTGCTTAGAACAGTTCTTGGCACATAGCAAGTGCTATATAAGTGTTTGTTGTTATTATAAATGCACAAAGTGTAGCAAAGAAGGATTACTGGAGCCTAGGAAGTATATAACATGTAACAGAAGAGGAGAGGCAAAATTGTTTGGAGATTCAGGAAAGGCTTCTGAGGAATTTGACAATTAGGCTAAGACCTGGATCAGGGAAAGTGTTTCAAAAGAAGGGACATCAAAATTGACATATCTGAAAAAAATTATAGGAGTTTGTGATGCCAGATCCTTGAAAGATGGTTCAAATGGCTAATAGACACATGAAAAAATGTTCAGTGTCATAGTAATCAGGGAAATACAAATCAAAACCACAATGAGATATCTCCTTATACCAGTTAAAATGGCAAAAATTAACAAGACAAGAAACAACAAGTGTTGTGAGCATGTGCAGAAAGGGGAGCCCTCTTACACTGTTGGGAATGAAAGCTACAGGCACTCTGGAAAATAGTACAGAGGTTCCTCGAAAAGTTAAAAATAGAGCTACCCTACGACCCAGCAATTGCACTACTAGGTACTTACCCCAAAGATATAGAGGTAGTGAAAAGAAGGGGCACATGCTCCCCAATGTTCATAGCAGCAGTATCCATAATAGGCAAACTGTGGAAGGAGCCAAGATGTCCTTCAACAGATGAAAGGATAAATAACATGTGGTCCATAAATATAATGGTATATTAGTCAGCCATCAGAAAGATGAATACCTACCATCTGCATTAACATGGATGGAACTGGAGGGGATTCTGCTAAGTGAAATAAGTCAAGCAGACAGACAATTATCATTTGGCTTCACTCATCTGTGGACAATAAGGAATAGCATGGAAGACAGTAGGGGAAGGGAGGAAAAACTGAAGGGGAAGAAATCAGAAAGGGAGACAAACCATGAGAGACTCTTTACTCTTAGAAACAAACTGAGGGTTGTGGAAGGGAAGGGGTGGGGGAATGGAGTATTAAGGAGGGCACATGTTGTGATGAGACCTGGGTATTATACATAACTAATGAATCATTGAACACTACATCAAAAACTAATGATGTACTATATGTTGGCTAACTAAACACATTTTTAAAAACATTATAAAGAAATAAAAGGGACCTATTTTTTATAAGGGAGATAGGAAGCCATCAGTATATTTTAAACGAATGATATGACAAACTTTGGATATTGGAAAATCACTTCTGCTGTATGAAATAAAAATAGATTAAAGTAGGAGAAAACTACAAATGGCAATACCAGTTTGGAGGCAGTGGCAAGATCCAGGTCAAAGATGATGATGCCTCAGACTAAAGTCTTATCAATGGGAATGAAGAAGTATGGATAGATCTGAAAGATATTCAGGAGGTAAAAATTGCAGAAAGAACTTAAGAACTAAGTAACTCTGTGTGTGTGTGTGTGTGTGTGTGTGTGTGTGTGTGTATCAGTTGTAGAGAGAGTAATGATAGAGAGAAATGGAGGATGATATTTAAGTTCTTTGCTTTGCATAACTAGGTGAATGGTGAGATCACTCACTGAGGAAAGAGAACTGTATTGGAGAAGCAAATCATAAGGGAAAGAGACAAAGGATTGTTTTTTGAGTTCTTAATGTGTGCTAGATATCATGTTTTATATTTTATATGGATTATCTTATTCAAATTCAGTAGCCCTGTAAGATGAACATTACCCTTTTACATTGCCATTTTTCAGATTAGGAAGTTGAGGCTTAGAAAGGTTAACATACATTGTCCAAGATCACACAATTTAAGCAAATGGAATTGGGATGTGAATCAGGATTTTTCTGACCCCTAAAGCTCATTCTGTCCACACATCCATACAGTCTCAGGGAATGACTCAATATCAGCCTATTCAACTTCAGCAGCAAACACCTGAAATTTTCCTTGCCTTATTTCTCAACATCTGTCTCAGTGACTAAAATAAAGTCCTTAAATGTAAGTAAACTATCCAAGACTATTGTCAGTTCTGATTTTACAATCTAAAATGGGTTGGTAACATTTCTCATAAAATGAGAAACAAAGTAGTGACTTCTCTAAGCAGAGAACTCAAACAAATAGCTTTCCCTCCACTCAACATTGCCCCATCACCACTAGCAGAGTTAGTTTTCCTGCAGGCACTTCTGCTCCTGTTTTTCTTTTTTTTCCTTCCATACTGCTGCTGGTACAATCATGTTCCTTACAAATGATGATGTTTTCCTAATACTGAACTGGCATAGAAGGTCTGTCAAAGAGATTTTGTGCAGTCTGACAAAGAGATTTTGTGTTGTGTTCAGTTGTAAAAGGAAGTCTGCTCAATGTACTTTGGATGCCAAAATTTTGTAATTTGGGGGATATTTTGACAATTTTGATAGTGTCTGGAGACATTGGGACAAAATATCTGAAATCAGGACTGTTCTAAAAAAAGTCCAGGTCATTTATTTTTCTTTCCTATATCCATAATTCAAATTAGAGTAGTATATCTTCTTAATTTTCATTCAGGTCTTTGATAAATCAGTGAAAGGGATAAGACCAGGGTTTTTATTTTTAAGCCAGATTCCTGTCAGCATGTTATTTAATTACTCATCACCTTTCAGAGTTGGCCCTCAGTCAGTTGTGAATCCTAACAGTGTTTCCTTGTAGCCTCTATCTAAAAAGATTAGCATGAGAAAGCTTGCCAAATGCCTTACTGAAGTCCCACATTATTCTCCTGAGTGGGTACCTTTGCTAGAAACACAAATAAAAACAAATGAGGTTGGTTTGTCATCACTTATTCTTAGTGTATGCATGTTGGCTTCCCGTATACATTTTTTTTCTTTTTTGAAGTCCTCAATGATCATTGAATGATCATCCTTTGCACCTTGCCTTAGATTAGAAAGTTCATTTGTGATTTATCAATAACACTGTCTTCTCCTTTCTAATAATTCTTAGTCTGTGGAATTATCTTTAGTTTTTAAACTTCTCTGCCATCCTTCAGGGATGCTTAATACTTACTGGTTTGACATTTACTCACAACTTCTTGGTCTATGACTTTTCTGATTTAGAAGTCTTGTATACATTTAAAACATTACATCCTGTTTTAGAGTCCCCTCATGGCATTTGTATTTGGAGTACTTCTTTTTTTTTTATTGTTACGAAAAATTTTTTTTCCAGTGTTCCAAGATTCATTCCCCGTTCCCCACACCCAGTGCTCCACGTTTTAGGTGTCCCCAGTACCCACCACCAGGCTCTCCCATCCCTCCACCCCCCTCCCTCCAAGTTCCTCAGTTTGTTTTTGTGTCCAAAGCCTCTGTTGTTTCGTTTCCCACCCTAGATTACCCTAGTTCCCATTTACTTTCCTTCTCCCACTGTCCTCCAGTTTACCCCTCATGCACCGCAAGTAAGTGAAATCGTGCGATACTTGACTTTCTCTTCTTGGCTTATTTCACTCAGCATAATCTCTTCCAGTCCGGTCCATGTTGCTACAAAAGTTGGATATTCATCCTTTCTGATGGAGGCATAGTATTCCATTGTATATATGTACCACATCTTCTTTATCCATTCATCTGTTGATGGGCACCTTGGCTCTTTCCACAGTTTGGCGATTGTG
>PITA01028386.1:0-19470 GCA_004023965.1 Spilogale gracilis
GTAAACAATATGACAGAAATGGAATTCAGGGTAGCAGTCATCCAAGCAAATGCTAAGTTGGAAAACAACATTAGCAGCAAGACAGAAGCTCTAAGGACAGAAGTGAGAGCCAAATGGCCAGAGGTTAAAAAGGCTTATAATGAGATGCAATCTAATTTAAATATGCTAACAGCCAGGGTAGGTCTAGCTGAAGATGCATTAGTGATTTAGAAGACAGAGGGATTAAGAAGAAGGAACAAGAGAAGTCTTGGAACAAACAGCTAAAATCCCATGAAAACAGAACTAGGGAAATAAATGATGCCATGAAATGCTCCAATATCAGAATTATTGGAATCCCCAAAGGAGTTGAGAGAGAGAGAAGCCTAGAAAATACAGTTGAACAAATCATGGATGAAAATTTCCCTAATCTGGGGAATGATACAAGTGCTCATGTCCTAGAGGCAGAGATCAAGGAGGTCAGAAAACCCTCCAGGCACATAATTGTGAAATTCATGAGTCATAATCAAAGAATATGTCTTAAGGGCAGTTAGGGGCAGCATCCCAGCTAGGGGGAAGTGTTCCCTTATGTACAGAGGGAGGACCATCAGAATCACATCTGACTTATCCACAGAAACCTGGCAAACCAGAAAGGGCTGGCAAGACATATTCAGGAAATTTCATGAAAAAAAATATGCAACCAAGGATAATGTACCTAGCAAAGTTGACTTTCAAAATGGGAGGAGAGATCAAGATCTTCCGGGAACGCCAAGGTCTAAAAGATTAAGCCAGCACCACAAGAAATATTAAGTGGGTTTGATAAAAGAGAAACAAACCCCAGAGTGACACAGAACAGAAATTTACAGAGGAAATCTATAGAAACATGAACTTCATAGGCAACATGATGTCAATAAAAATGTATCTATCAATAATCACTGCCAATATGAATGGCCTAAATGCTCCAATAAAAAGGCAGAGGGTTGCAGAAGGGATAAAATGATAGGACCCATCCATATGCTGTTTAAAAGAGTCACGTTTTGTATCTAAAGACACTTCCAGATTGAAATAGAGGGGATGGAGGACCATCGTTCATGCCAATGGACCTCAAAAGATAGCCAGGGTAGTTATTTTTATATCAGACAAATTAGATTTTAATCTAAAGACGATAGTCAGAGATACACTACATCATTCTCAAAGGGTCTATACATCAATAAGATCTAACAATTGTAAATATTTATGATCCCAGCATGGGAGCAGCCAACTACATAAGCCAACTGTTAAGCAAAATAAAGAGTCATATAGATATGAATACATTAATTTTAGGTGATCTTAACACTCCACTCTCAGCAATGGGCAGATCATCTAAACAGCAAATCAACAAAGAAACAAGACCTTTGCGTGACACATTGGACCAGATGGATCTCATAGATATATTCAAAACATTCCACCCTAAAACAGCATAATACTCATTCTTCTTGAGTGCACATGGAACTTTTTCTCCAGAATAGACCACATTCTAGGTCACAAATCAGGACTCAACTGATACCAGAAGACTGAGATTATTCCCTGCATATTCTCTGACTAACAATGCCTTGAATGTGGAACTCACAACAACACAACAAAAAGTTCAGAAGAAAATCAAACACTTGGAAGCTAAAAACTAGCCTGCTCTCTGGATCAACCAGGAAATCAAAGATGAACTGAAACCAATGAGAATGAAGATACATCGGTCCAAAACCTATGAGATACAGCAAAGGCAGCCCTAAGGGGGAAATACATAGCCATCAAAGCCTCACTCAAAAAAAATCAAAAGATCCCAAATACACCAACTCTCATTACACCTTAAAGAACTGGAAAATCAGCAACAAATTAAACCAACCCCCCCCACACACAAGATGGGAAATAATTAAGCTTAGAGCAGAGATCAATGGATTAGAAACTAGAGAGATGGTAGAACACATCAATGAAACTAGAAGCTGGCTCGTTGAAAGAATTAATAAGATTAATAAACCATTGGCCAAAAGAACCCAAAATAAAAGGTAGAAGACCCAAATTAATAAAATTATGAATTAAAGGAGAGGTCACAACTACCACCAAGGAAATAGAAACATCATCAGCAATTACTATTAACAGTTATATGCCAATAAGTTTAACAACCTAGAAGATATGGATGCATTCCTGGAGACCTATAAACTTCCAAGACTGACACCGGAAGAAATTGACCAGCTGAATAGACCAGTATCTAGTAACCAAATTGAAGCAGTGATCAAAAACCTCCCAAAAAACAAGAGCCCAGGATCTGACAGATTCCCTGGGGGAATTATACCAAACATTCAGAGAAGAAATAACACCCTATTCTCCTGAAGCTGTTTCAGAAAATGGAAACAGAGGAAAACATCCAGACTCTTTCTATGAAGCCAGCATTACAATAATCCCCAACCAGACAAAGACCCCATCAAAAAGGAGAACTTCAGACCAATATCTCTGATGAATGTGGATGCCAAGATTTGTAACAAGATCCTTGCTAATAGGATCTAACAATACATTAAAAATATTACCCACCACCACCAGGGGGGATTTATCCCAGGGATGCAAGTGTGGTTCAACACTCGCAAATCAATCAACGTGATACAACAAATCAATATGAGAAGAAAAAAGAACCACATGGTCCTCTCGCTGCATAAAAAGCATTTGACAAAATACAACATCTGTTCCTGATTAAAGCTCTTCAAAGTATAGGCATAGAGGGAACCTTCCTCAAACTTATGAAATCTATCTACGAAAGACCCAAAGAGACTATCACTCTCAATGGGGGAAAACTGACAGCCTTCTCTCAGAGATCAGGAACAAGACAAGGATGCCCACTCACACCGCTATTGTTCAACACAGTGTTAGAAGTCCTAGCAACAGCAATCAGACAACAGAAAGAAATAAAATGTATTAAAATTGGCAAAAAAGTCAAACTCTCTCTCTTTGCAGATGACAGGATACTCTATGTGGAAAACCCAAAGACTCTACCCCCAAACTATGAGAACTCATACAACAATTCAGGAATGTGGCAGGATACAAAATCAATGCACAGAAATCAGTTGTGTTCTTATACACTAACAATGAAAATATAGAAAGGGAAATCAGAGAATTGATTCCATTTACAAGAGCACCAAAAACTATAAGATACCTAGGAATAAACCTAACCAAAGGTGTTAAGGATCTGTACTCGAGGAACTATAGAACACTCATGAAAGAAATTGAATAAGACACAAAAAGATGGAAGAGCCTTCCATGTTCGTGGGTCAGAAGGATAAACATTGTTAAAATGTCTATACTGCCCAGGGAAATCTATACTTTCAGTGCCATCCCAATGAAAATTCCACCAACTTTCTTCAAAGCGTTGGAACAAACAATCCTAAAATGTATATGGAACCAAAAAAGACCCTGAATTGCTAAGGAATTGTTGAAGAAGAAAAACAAAGCTGGGGGCATCATGTCACCTGATTTCAGGCTTTATTACAAAGCTGTGATCACCAAGACAGCATGGCACTGGCACAAAAACAGACAAATAGACCAATGAAACAGAGTAGTGAGTCCAGATATGGACCCACAACTCCACGGTCAAATCATCTTTGACAAAGCAGGAAAAAACTTCCAGTGGAAAAAAGACAGTCTCTTTGAAAAATGGTGCTGGGAAAATTAGACAGCTACGTGTAGAAGAATGAAACTAGACCGTTCTCTTATAAAACACACAAAGATAAACTTAAAATGGATGAAAGACCTCAACGTGAGGCAGGAATCCATCAAAATCCTGGAAGAGAACATAGGCAGTAACCTCTTTGACATCGTCCACAGCAACATCTTTCAAGACACGTCTCCAAAGGCAAAGGAGACAAAAGCAAAATGAACTTTTGGGACTTCATCAAAATAAAAAGCTTCTGCACAGCAGAGGAAACAGTCAACAAAACAAAGAGGCAACCCACAGAATGGGAGAGGATATTTGCCAATGACACTACAGACAAAGGGCTGATATCCAAGATCTAAAAAGGTCTACTCAAACTCAATACCCTAAGAGAAGATGACCACATCAAAAAATGGTCAGGAGACATGAAGAGGCACTTTTCCATAGAAGACATATAAATGGATAACAGACACATGAAAAAATGTTCAGCATCACTAGCTATCAGGGAAATTCAAATCAAAACCACACTGAGATACCACCTTACACCAGTCAGAATGGCCAAAATTAACAAGACAGGAAACAACAATTGTTGGAGAGGCTGTGGAGAAAGGGGAACCATCTTACACTGTTGGTGGGAATTTAAGTTGGTTCAACCGCTTTGGAAAACAGTTTGGAGATTCCTTACAAAACTAAAATAGAGCATCCTATGACCCTGCAATTGCACTACGGGGAACTTACTCCAACGATACAGATGTAATGAAAAGAAGGGCCATATGTACCCCAAAGTTCATTGCAGCAATGGCCACAATGGTCAAACTGTGAAAAGAGCCAAGGTGCCCTTCACCAGATGAATGGATAAAGAATATATGGTCCAAATATACAATGGAATATTTATGCCTCCATCAGAAAGCAGGTATACCCAACTTCTGTATCAACATGGACTGGAGTGGAGATTATGCTGAGTGAAATGAGGCAAGCAGAGAAAGTCAAATATCATATGGTTTCACTTACTTGTGGAGCATAAGGAGTAATATGGAGGACAGTAGGAGAAGGAAAGGAAATGTGAATTGGGGTAAATTAGAGAGGGAGAAGAAACATGAGAGACTTTGGAGTCAGAAACAAACTGAGGGTCTTGTAAAGGAGGGTGATGGGAGATGGGTGAATCTGGTGGTTGATATTAAGGAAGGCACGTATTACATGGAGCACTGGGTCTGGGGCATAAACTGAAAAAATTAAATAAAGAAAGGAAAAAAAAGAAAATGTACACATCTGTTGACCTAGCAAGTTAATGTACAAATGTGTCCTAAAGACATAGCAATGGATGCTGCTGAGACTTACTTACCTGTAGCATTGTTTTCATCAGTAAAATATTATAAGAGCAGAAAATATGTCTGTTTTATTCATCACTGTAGCCCCAGGCCCTCACACAAGGTCTGGTGCCAATAAAAATATTTAATAAATTTACCTGTGAATGAAATTAAATGTTCAATATTAGGGATTGTGTGCATATTTTATAGTATATCCCTATGATGAGATATTTCCAAACATTAAAATAGATGTGACAAAACAATATCCAGAGCCAGGAAAAAAGAAGTTTTGGGTTACGCATCCTGTAATGTATTCCTTTGTTGTACCTTGGCATTGAGAATTCCTGCCAGTCCCAACCTATACAACAGTACTACCTCAACACTGTGGGCCTAACACAGGACTTAGGATCTTAATTCTCTGCCAGCCAGTAGGAAATAAAGAAAATAGATGAATGTGAACTACCTCCATGGAATTGGAAAGATAGCCATAAAATAAACTGAGTATAGGAGAAAGTGAATTAATCAATAAATATAAAAGCAAGAGTTGATTAATTAGAAAGCAGTAAATGGTAAGTAGGGTAATCCAGGGAGAGAAACGAAACAACAGAAACTTTGGACACAGAAACAAACTGAGGGACTTGGAGGGAGGGGGGTGGAGGGATGGGAGAGCCTGGTGGTGGGTACTGGGGACACCTAAAGCGTGGAGCACTGGGTGTGGGGAATGGGGAATGAATCTTGGAACACTGGAAAAAAATTTAAGTAACAATAAAAAAAAGAAAGCAATAAATAGGCACAATTGGGAAATAGACTGAAGAATCATTTAATTTGGAAAGATTAGTAAAATAGACACCTTTATAACAAGTCTAACAAGAAAGAAAGGAAAAAATATGCAAATATATAATATTAGTAATGGTAAAGAGGACACAATCACAGATTAATATAGAGCCAACAATCAAGAATAATGTCTATGGCTTTAGGGAAAAGACACTTTCTTACAGTTTACATCTCTCTGCTTACATTACCCATCTGTCCTTGCATGTTGCCCTCTTTTTCCACTAGAGCCCTTGGTCATAGTTTTTTAAATTGCTGGACTCATAATTCCAACATCTCTGCCATATCTGAGTCTTGTTCTAACTTTTGTTCATCTCTTCAAACTGTGTTTTTAACCTGTTAGTATGTCTTTTTTTTTCTTTTAAAAACTTTTTTATTGTGGGAAATTTTAAACACAGAGAATAGAAGAGTGTAATGAAATCACATGTACTTTTAAGGAAGCTTCAACATCATGAGTTCACAGCCAGTCTTGTTACATCTATAGCCCATCCACTTCCCTCCCTTTTAAATTATTGTGAAGGACAGGGCATCATATAATTTCATTCACAAACATTTCAATGTGTAGCTATAAAATATAAGAGCTTCCTTTAAAAAAAACCCACAATATAATTAGTCAATTTTTAAAAACTAATAATTTCTTTTTTCTTAATTTTATTTTATTTTTTCAGTGTTCCAAGATTCATTGTTTATGCCCCACACCCAGGGCTCCATGCAATATGTGCCCTCAATGTTAGTATGTCTTAAGTAATTTTTTGTTGAAAACCAGACATGAAGCACTGGGTACAAAAAAATATTACTAATGTAAACAGGCCTTCATTGTATGGTTGTATGTTCATCTGGCTGGGGGTTAGGCTGTATTTACTGTTTGCTGTAGCTGCAGGTGTCAGAGGCTGAAGTTTTCTACACTGTTCTTATTTTTTTTAAAGATTTTATTTATTTATTTATTTGACAGAGAGAAACACAGCCAGATAGGGAACACAAGCAGAGGGACTGAGAGAGGGAGAAGCAGGCTTCCCACCAAAGCAGGAAGCCGGATGTGGGACTTGATCCTGGGTCTCCGGGATCATGA
Organism: Spilogale gracilis; assembly: GCA_004023965.1. Lineage (NCBI taxonomy): Eukaryota > Metazoa > Chordata > Mammalia > Carnivora > Mephitidae > Spilogale > Spilogale gracilis. Next base: position 6,857 of record PITA01028386.1, read on the forward strand.
CCCGAGCTGAGGGCAGTCGCTTAACCAACTGAGCCACTCAGGCGCCCCTACACTGTTCTTATTTTTGTCTCTCCTATTGTAGAGGGACCCTATGATGTGGTGATGGGGTGTGGGAGGGAGGAAGCATTTTAGAGGTCTATAATTAGATCTCAATTTTTCAGTAAGCCTGAACTCCTGAGCTGTGACCTTCACTATCACTTCTTAGTAGTTTTGCCCTCCTTCAGTGAGACAGGAAAGCTAGAGGAGGTTGGAGCTGGGTTGTTCCCCTTCCTTCAAGACACTCAGACCATGGCAAATTTTCCCTCAAAAGCAGGACTTACTAAGAAGAATTGAGTGTTCTAGGTGTATTTCAGAATGGTTGCTTTTTTCTCCCTTCCCTGCCAGAAGCCCAAGGGGATTTTTCTCTGATCTTCACCATGAGAAGGTGATAAAGTTTCTGGAAGCAAAACTCACAAAGGCATGCAGACCCTCTGCTTAACACTGGTCCCCATGAAGTTTAACTCTCAAGCTGGCCCACGCTGAGCTTCAACAATTCAGAAATTACAGTTCAGGCCCTCCTCTCTGGACACTTACTCCTGTGGAGATTTCTGCTCCCAGGTTTCTGTTCTGGTAGCTTGTGATTCTCTACATCTAACTCTGTCTCTATGATTTGGGGAATAGCAGTTTGCCTTGTGATCTCATCTCTAATGGATCTAATAAGAGTTGTTAGGAGCGCCTGGGTGGCTCAGTTGGTTGGGCAACTGCCTTCAGCTCAGGTCATGATCCCGGAGAGCTGGGATCAAGTCCCACATCGGGCTTCCTGCTCAGGGGAAGCCTGCTTCTCCCTCTCTCACTCCCCCTGCTTGTGTTCCCTCTTTCACTGTGTTTCTCTCTGTCAAATAAATAAAATCTTAAAAAAAAAAAAAGAGTTGTTGATTTTCTGTTTGTTCAGCTTTTTGTTTGTGAGGATGAAGTGATGACTTCCAAGTTCCTTATACTCCAAAACAGAAGGCAGAAGTCTCAAGACATTTTTAAGTATAAATAAAATTCAGTCTTTCCATGGAAAATATAACTGACCAAGAATAGATGGAAAATACAAGTAGATTGATAAATATGGATGTCATGGAAAATGGCTTTAACTAAATTAAAAAGTACCTGTCACAAGCCAACAGTCAAAGCCAAGTTTAATGAGTTAATTCATCCTTGTTTGGATCAGGCAATGTTAGCATGCTTGATGAACTAAGGGTACAGAACCCCTTCACCGAGATCTTTGGGACCAGTACAATTCCACAATCATAGTTTGTCATACTTTTCAGAGCAATATTGACTGTAAACTATATATTGCATACAAGCCCAGTGGGGGTTGGGGCTTCACTCCATAACCAAGCACATTAGTAGCTCAGCCATTCCAAGTTGTGCATGAGAGTAGCCTACATTAAGAGTATAAGAGTGTAAGTAGCTTATATTTGTTCAGGTCAGGTTTCATTTCCCAGTGAGTTTGCCACAAACCTATGAAAAGACTTGTAGATTTCAGAACTTTTGGCACTTAGAAACTGCAGATGTGGTATTGAAGACCTGTGCTGTCAATCCACATTATCCACCAAATTCTAAACAATAAAATAAGACAAAGAAACAAGGCAAAAACATTAGAAAGGACAAATTTTTCATTGTATTAATTGTCCATTTTAAAACAATGAGAGAGTGCAGGAAGACAGCTGGATTTTTGAGTTGTATTTTTTAAATTGAGTCTTTGCCCTTATATGACATATGCATGTGAAGATGGGTGGTGTATGTGTGTAAGAATGCATAACATCCTTTCTTTTCTACCAGATGGACACCAAGGACAGTAACAGTCCTTGGTTAATAATTTAATCCAGCTCTTTCTGGGCTGTTCATTTCTAAGGCTCTCATCATGTTGCTAAGGGAGCAGGCTTTTAAGAAAGGGCTGCTTTCTTACTCTGCTAAGACTGAAAGGGAAGTGGAAAGGAACAAAAGACTAAATACTCCTCTTTATAATTGTTGATTTACAGATTGCAGGGAAGAGGGAGTGTTCTTTGCTAATTGAAAGATAGAACACAATTAATGTTTGTCCTTAAATATATGTTTGTGCTTAATTCAAGAGACACTGCTGTAACATGCACAGATTAATTTCTAAATGGATTAAATTTTAAATAAGAAACATTAATAAGTCAAATATCACATGGTTTCACTTACTTGCGGTGCATGAGGGGTAACCTGAAGGACAGTGGGAGAAGGAAAGTAAATGGGAAGTAGAGTAATCCAGGGAGAGAAATGAAACAACAGAGACTTTGGACACAAACAAACTGAGGGACTTGGAGGGAGGAGGGTGGAGGGATGGGAGAGCCTGGTGGTGGGTACTGGGGACACCTAAAGCGTGGAGCACTGGGTGTGGGGAACAGGGAATGAATCTTGGAACACTGGGGAAAAAATTTTAGTAACAATAAAAAAAATAAAAATAAATAAAAGGGCATGAATAAAATCCCCAGAATAAATAGAAATTATTTCTGGGGGAAAAAAGAAACATTAATAAAATCATTTCAATAATATATAGAATAATAATTCTAAAAACTTGGAATAGAAAGTCTTTTATTTCTCAGAAGCTAGAAAGGCAAAACATGACTGATTTAACCATGTGAAAATATGAAATCTTTTATACTAAAAAGCAACACAAATAATAAAAGAGGGAAAAGTGGTGAAATGACTATAAGAGAGTGTTATCCCTTGGATGATGTGTATTCACCCCTCAAAAAAAGTATTTTGAAGTCCTAACCCCAGCACCTCAGAATATGACCTTATTTTGAAATAGGGTCTTTACAGAAGTGATAAACTTAACATGAGGTCATTAAGTGGGACTCCAACCCTAGTGTTCTTATACAAAGGAAATTTGGACACAGAGATGGACACATACAGGGGAAGAAGGTCATGTGAAGATGCAGGATTGGAAGGATTCCCTTCAAGCCAAGGAATGCCAAAGATTGCTGGAAAACCACCAGAAACTAGGAAGAGGCAAGGAAGAATTTCCCTACAGGTTTCAAAGGGAGCATAGCCCTGCTGAAACCTTGATCTTGGACTTTCAGCCTCCAGAACTTTGAGACTATGTTGTTCTAAGTCCCTCAATTTGTGGGACTATGTTATCTAAGGAAACTATTACAGAGAGTTAATAGCATTTAGGTGTGAAAAGTTCTTACACATCAGTAAAAAAAGATTTAAAAACAGAGAAATGATCACAAGATATAAGCAAGGAAGATAGCAAAAATATCAAGTAAGGCAGAAATCAATGTAAAGAAACAGAAGAGGTTTGGAGCAGTGCATACCCAAGAGTGGGGCAGTAGGAGGGTGAGCACCCCCGGCACAGGCAATAGCAGCTGCCTGGTCTGGAGAGAATCTAGAAAACCAATAAAAGAAATATGGTAGCTACTCTTGGAACATAACATGATGTACAAACCTGCCCAATCACTGTGTTGTACACCAGAAACAAATGTAACATATGTCAACTATACTCAAGTTAGAGAGAGAGAGAGAGAGAGAGAGAGAGAGAGAGTCAGCTTTTTATTATCACAATGCCCTGGAAATTCCCAACATTAGTGATATAATAGTCCTCAAAAAAGTCATCAGTTGATCCAAGACTTACTTGTCGCATTTTAAATATAAAGGCTTTTTTTCAAAAATAATAAAAATAAAGTTTCTTTCTTGAAACAGTTTAGATTTACAGAAAGATTGAGAGGATTTTACAGTGTTCCCATATACTTCCTCACACAATTCCTCCTAAATTTATCATCTTATGATAAGTATCGTAGGTTTGTTATAATTATGAACTATTATTGAGACATGATTATTAACTAAAGTCAGTAATTTATTCTGGTTTCCTTAGTTTTTTACATAATATGTTTCTCTGTCCCAAGAGACCACATTATATTTACTTATAATGTTTCCTTAGGCTTGTTTGTGATAATTTCTCATACTTTCCTTATTTTTAATTATCTTAACAATTTTGAGAATTAAGAATTTTGTAAAGTTACCCATTATTGGAATTCATCTGGTATTTATCTGATGTTTTTCTCATGATTAGATGAGGGTTATGGAAAGACCACAGAGATAGAGTACCATTTTAATCACTTCATATCATAGTTACATTCCATCAACATCTTTTGTCACTATGGATACTGACCATTCTGTCAAAGTTCAGTTGACTCTATTTATGTGGGTCTATTTCTGAGTTGTTTATTCTGTCCCATTGATCTTTTTGTTTATATTTTAGTCAATATCAGTTTTGATTATTATAACTTTATATGAAGTCTAGAAGTGAGTGATATCAGTTTTTTTACTTTATTCTTCTTCAATATTGTATTGGGTATTCTGAGCTTTTGGCCTCTCAATGTAAACCTTAGAGTCCACTTATTGATACCCACAAAACAAGTTACTGGGCTTTTGATTGGGATAAGATTGAATCTATAAGATCAAGTTGGGAAAGACTGACATTTTTAGGAACATCGAGTCTTCCTATTGATAGGTATGTAATATCTTTCTACTTATTTAGATCTTAGATTTTTTTTTCCATCAGAGCTCCTTAGTTTCCCCTACAAAACTCTAGAGTCTTATTCTAGATCTTAGATCCATATTCTGATATTTTTATTTATTCCTAAACATTTCATTGCTTTTGGTGCTGATTTAAATGGTGTGTTTCTAATTTTAAAATCCATAGCTCACTGCCAGTATACTGGAAAGCAATCGACTTTTTATATAAACCTTGTATTCTGAATCTTTGCTAAAATCACTTACTAATTCTGGGAGTTTTATTTGATTAGTTGGAACTTTCTACATTAGCTAGGACTTCTAGTACGATGTTGAGGTGTGAGAGGGGACACTTTTGCCTTGTTCTTGATATCACACAGAAATCACCATCAGGTATGGTTTTAGTAGTAGGGGTTTTATGGAAGCTCTTCATCAAGCTGAGAAAGTCTCTGTATTCCCAGTTTGTCGAGAAGTGTTTTGTTTTGTTTTAGTCATGAACGAGTATCGAATTTTGTCTAATGCTTTTCTGCAGCTATTGATACAATTTTATGATTTTTCTTCTTTAGCCTGTTGAATTGATGTTCTAACGTTGAACACGTCTTGCATACGTGGAATAAATTCTACTTGCTCATGGTACACAACTGTTTTTATGCTTTGTTGGATTTGATTTGCTAATATTTTTATTGAGGATTTGTGCATGTTCACCCATGATAGATATTGGTGTGTAGTTTTCTGTTTGTGTAATGTCTTTGAATGATGCTGCCCTTACAGAGTTTGTGGAAAACTGGACGTTTTGAATAATATAATGTGGCAGTTCTGGAAGTCATATTCTGTCTTATCTACAGTGTTACTGCTTCTTATAGTTGTTTGTATGCTTTTGACTTTTCTGAACTAATTTTATGAAGTGTGTATTTTTTTGTCTAGTGTGACAATGGAGGTCATTCTTGGTAGTCTGCTAGTGCTTCAATAAAGATCTCCTTAAATGCCTGAGTCAAAAATCTCTCCGTCTTTGCAGATGGGCTCTGTTTGTGTGCTGGGCCATGCTTTCAACATTCAGCATGCTCTTCCAGCTGGCACAGTTTGAAGGTCAGCCAAGGGTCAGAGCTTAGAGTCTTCTCAGGTCTCATTTAAGTGTGCACCAAGCCCTGGGCCTTCTAGGCTCCCAGGAATATGTGGCAGCTTTTCAAAACATTTGTTCCCCACCATGTGTTATTCCCCAGACTTTCCTCCCTAGCTACTGGTCAGCTATTGTTTGCCCCAGTTGTCATCCTTGCCGAGACAGCAATGAATTTGACTTTTGCCTTTAAATGCTGTTGACTGAATAATGAAAGCTATGGTAGGACTCCCAGTTAGGAAAATAAAGGTGATCTACCCCTTCAGAAGTCACAGATGGGGCAAAACAAATGATGATTCTTTCAGAATAAGGTCTATTCACCATCCAGTACGAGGTACCTGTCCTATGAATGCAGTCTGCTGTCTGAGGGCCACCACCCAGTGCAGAATGGGACGGGCATAAGACAAAATGCCACAAAGGCCTTTTACTGAGATTCAGCTGTTTTTTCCTCAATTAAGCATTACCTTGGCTGCTGTAACCCTTTAATTAGTTCCCAACATTCCTAAATCATTGATTCTGATAGTTTTTGTCAGTTCATTGTTTTTGTGGAGGAACATGTTTTTGTGTCCCCTAAATGCCATTTTCACTTTCCACCCCTTTATTCTTAACCTACATATGTCTTTACATTTAAGTGGATTTCCTGTGGCCAGCAGATAGTCCAATCTTGTTTTTTAATCCACTCATAATCTCTGCCTTTTATGTATTTAAACCACTTGAATTTAAAGTTATTCAATAATAACTGGGTTTATATAATAGTTGGATTACTACCACCATGTCTGGAACTGTTTTCTATTCATTGCATTTATTTGGTTTCTCATTTTTCACTCTTTCTCTGCTTCCTATGATTTTAATTTAGCTTTTGTATGATTCTATTTTTTCTCCTCTCTTAGCATATCAATTATATTATTTTAAAAAGTAGTGGTTGCTCTAAAATGTGCAATATACTTTAAGAACTAACTAAAGTCTACTTTTAAATAACAGTATATAGCTTCATGGATAGTATGGATACCTTATAACAGAGGGTTCCTACTGTCTTCTAAAATGACTGATTTCTTTCCTTACCATATGCTTCCATCACCCAAGATATGGTTAGTAGTATAAGTTTGAACAAGCATTTACTTTTTAGATCAATGAAGAATGTAAAAAATAACAAGTTTTCCTTTACTTTCACTCAATGCTTTCCAATGTTTTTGCTTTTTAAATGCAGATCAGAGTCTCTGACCTCTATTATTTTCCCTCTCCCTGAAGAACTTCTTTTAACATTTCTTGTAGGTCAGGTCTGCTGGCAATAAATTTCCTCCATTTTTATTGTCTGAAAAAGTCTATAGTTCTCTCTATGTTTGAAAAATAATTTCAGTTGGGTGGCCTGGGTATCTCAGTCAGTAAAGCTTCTGACTCTTGATTTTGATTCAGGTAAATGATCTCAGGGTCATGAGCCAACCTCAAGCTCCACACTGAGCATGAAGTCTGCTTAAGACTCTCTTTCTTCCTCTCTGCTCCTTTCCGCCCAGCCCACTCATGCTGTCTGTCTCTAAAAAAGAAAGAGAGCAGAGGAAGAGAAAGAAAGAAAGAAAGAAAGAAAGAAAGAAAGAAAGAAAGAAAGAAAGAAAGAAAGAAAGAAAGAAAGAAAGAAAGAAAGAAAAAGAAAGATTTGACCATGGATTTGTGGGTTTATATCTGAACTCTCTACTCTGTTCCTTTGGTCCTTTGTCTGTTTTTGTGCCAGTGCCATGCTGTCTTGGTGATCACGGCTTTGTAATAGAGCCTGCAGTCAGGTGACGTGATGCCCCCAGCGTTGTTTTTCTTCTTCAACAATTCCTTAGCGATTCAGAGTCTTTTTTGGTTCCATATACATTTTAGGATTGTTTGTTCCAATGCTTTGAAGAAAGTTGGTGGAATTTTCATTGGGATGGCATTGAAAGTATAGATTTCCCTGGGCAGTATAGACATTTTAACAATGTTTATTCTTCTGACCCATGAGCATGGAATGCTCTTCCATCTTTTTGTGTCTTCTTCAGTTTCCTTCATGGGTGTTTTATAGTTCCTTGAGTAGAGCTCCTTAACTTCGTTGGGGGGTTGATTCCTATGTATCTTATAGTTTTTGGTGCTCTCGTAAACGGAATTGATTCTCTGATTTCCCTTTCTATATTTTCATTGTTAGTGTATAAGAACACAACTGATTTCTGTGCACTGATTTTGTATCCTGCCACATTCCTGAATTGTTGTATGAGTTCTCATAGTTTGGGGGTAGAGTCTTTTGGGTTTTCCACATAGAGTATCCTGTCATCTGCAAAGAGAGAGAGAGTTTGACTTTTTTGCCAATTTGAATACCTTTTATTTCTTTCTGTTGTCTGATTACTGTTGCTAGGACTTCTAACACTATGTTGAACAGTAGTGGTGAGAGTGGGCATCTTTGTCATGGTCCTGATCTGAGAGGGAAGGCTGTCAGTTTTATAGCATTAAGAATGATATTCACTTTGGGTTTTTCATAAATAGATTTTATGAGGTTGAGGAAGGTTCCCTCTATGCCTATACTTTGAAGAGTTTTAACCAGGAATGGATGTTGTATTTTGGCAGATGCTTTTTCTGTATCAATTCAGAGGATGGTGTGGTTCTTCTCTCTTCTCCTATTGATTTGTTTTATCCAGTTGATTGGTTTGTGAGTGTTGAACCACCCTTGTATCCCTGGGATAAATACCCCCTGGTCATGGTGATTAATCGTTTTAATGTGTTGTTGATCCTGGGAATCCGTCAGGTCCTGGGCTCTTGTTTTTTGGGAAGTTTTGATCACTGCTTCAATCTCATTACTAGACATAGGACTCTTCGGATTGTCAATGTCTTTCTGTTTCAGTCTTGGAAGTTTATAGGTTTCCAGGAATGTATCCATAACTTCTAGGCTGTTAAACTTATTGGCATATAATTGTTGATAGTAATTTCTGATGATTGTTTCTATTTCCTTGGTGCTAGTCATGATCTCTTCCCTTTCATTTATAATTTTTATTAATTTGGGTCTTCTCCCTTTTCTTTTGGATTCATTTGACCAATAGTTTATTGATCTTATTGATTCTTTCAAAGAACCAGCTTCTAGTTTTGTTGATGTGTTCTACTGTCTCTTGAGTTTCTAATCCATTGATCTCTGCTCTAAGCTTAATTATCTCCCATCTTGTGTGGGGGGTTGGTTTAATTTGTTGCTGATTTTCCAGTTCTTTAAGGTGCAACGAGAGTTGGTGTATTTGGGATTTTTCGATTTTTTTGAGTGAGGCTGTATTTCCCCCTTAGGACTGCCTTTGCTGTATCTCATAGGTTTTAGACCAATGTATCTTCATTCTCATTGGTTTCCATGAAGTGTTTAAGTTCTTCTTTGATTTCCTGGTTGATCCAGAGATTCTTGAGCAGGCTAGTCTTTATCTTCCAAGTGTTTGATTTTCTTCTGAACTTTGTGTTGTGGTTGAGTTCCACATTGTGGTCATAGAATATGCAGGGAAAAACCTCAGTCTTCTGGTATCGGTTGAGCCCTGATTTGTGACCTAGCATGTGGTCTATTCTGGAGAAAGTTCCATGTGCACTCGAGAAGAATGAGTATTATGCTGTTTTAGGGTGGAATGTTCTGAATATATCTCTGAGATCCATCTGGTCCAGTGTGTCATTCAAGGCTCTTATTTCTTTGTTGATTTTGTTTAGATGATCTGTACATTGCTGAGAGTGGAATGTTAAGATCTTCTACAATTAATATGTTCATATCAATATGACTCTTATTTTGCTTAACAGTTGGCTTATGTAGTTGGCTGCTCCCATGCTGGGGGCATAAATATTTACAATTGTTAGATCTTCTTGATGTATAGACCCTTTAAGAATGATGTAGTGTCCTTCTGTGTCTCTGACTACAGTCTTTAGATTAAAATCCAAATCATCTGATATGAGAATCACTACCCTGGCTTTCTTTTGAGGTCCACTGGCATGAAAGATGGTCCTCCATCCCCTCTCTTTCAATCTGGAAGTGTCTTTAGATTCAAAATGTGTCTCTTGTAAACAGCATATGGATGGGTCCTGTCGTTTTATCCAGTCTGCAACCCTGTGTCTTTTTATTGGAGCATTTAGGCCGTTCACATTGAGAGTGATTATCGATAGATATGTTTTTATTGACATCATGTTGCCTGTGAAGTTCAGGTTTCTATAGATTACCTCTGTAATTTCTGTTCTGTGTCACTCTTGGGTTTATTACTCTTTTATAGAACTCCGCTTAATATTTCTTGTAGTGCTGGCTTGGTGGTTGCATAATCTTTTAGACCTTGGAGGTCCTGGAAGCTCATTATTTCTCCTTCCATTCTGAACGTCAACCTTGCTGGGTACATTACCCTTGGTTGCATATTTTTTTCATGTAATTTCCTGAATATGTCTTGCCAGCCCTTTCTAGCTTGCCAGATTTCTGTGGATAGGTCTGACGTGATTCTGATGCTCCTCCCTCTATAGGTAAGGGATCGCTTCCCCCTAGCTGCCCTTAAGACATATTCTTTGGTTTTATGATTCATTAATTTCACAATTATGTGCCTGGAGGTTTTTCTGACTTCATTGATCTTGGGGGCTGTCCTCTCCACATCTAGGACATGAACATTTGCTTCATTCCCAGATTAGGGAAATTTTCATCCATGATTTGTTCAACTATATTTTCTAGGCTTCTCTCTCTCTCAACTCCCTCGGGGATTCCAATAATTCTGATATTGGAGTGTTTCATGGCATCATTTATTTCCTGAATTCTATTTTCATGGGATTTGTGCTGTTTGTTCCAAGACTTCTCTTGTTCCTCCTTCTTAATCCATCTGTCATCTAAATCACTAATACGATCATCAGATTCACTTACTCTAGCTGTTAGCATATTTAAATTAGATAGCATCTCATTAATAGCCTTTCTAACCTCAGCTTTTACTTTTGTTATTAGGGTTTCTATCTTGAGACTCATGTTCTTTTCCAACGTAGCCATTGCTTGGACGATTGCTGCCCTGAATTCCATTTCTGTCATATTGCTTGTGTTCATTTCTAGTAATTCTGTGACAGGGGTTGCAGTCTCTGGGTTCTTCCTTTGTGGTTGTTCCTCCTCCGAGTCATATTGGTGAGGCGTGGTTGAGGGGCTGAGCTGAATATATCAACCACTATCCAGGTGAATTGGTCATTGGAAGGTTTTGGAGCACTCAGAAGTCACCACCAAAAAGGAAGAAGAAAGAAAAAAGAGAGAGAAGGAGAGAAAGGAAGCAAGAAAAAAAAAAAAAAAAGCCCGGCCAGAGTGGGCCCCAGTGGTAGGATTCATATCTTACAAAATTACAACAGGGTAAAGAAAAAGACCATCAAGTGTAAAAGAAAGTTGAAGAGATCAAACAGCTAAGCCCAACCCAAATGACCCCAAGACCAGTATTTATATATTACAAAGGCAAAAACAATTACACAGAAACACTGACAGACTATGGTGGGAAGGTGAGTGCAAACCCTTGTTGTGGGCAAGGAAAGTATTTCAGATCCTCCTGGGTTTGTCTTGTTATTGTTGTTGGAAGAGACCACTTTGTAAAGATATAGAGAGATTAGAACTGGTTTGTATATAGGGGTAGTATTGAATAGGGATGCAGGATTCCCTTGAAGCTTATAACCATATGTATATTTAAAAGAAAAAAGAATAAAGGAAAGAAGAGAGAAGAAAGGGAAAAAACAAAAAACAAACAAGAGAAGCAACAACAAGAACAACAGATAACACAGGTATGTGTTTGAAAAAATTTCAAGATAAAAAATTATTATGGAGTGTTGTATTATGTATCACATTGTAATAATGAGTTAAAAATTAAAAGAACAAAAACCATGAGAATGAATTTTTAAGTTTAAAGTGGAAACTTTAAAAGTAAAAATAGAAAAAAGTTAAAAAAGAAAATAAAGTGAAAAGCTGTATCTATAAAGCATACAGGCTTTGGGGTAGTACCAGGAGCTTAATATATTGTCTTTCCCCTGATGTTGGGGTTTTCCAGTTTGGGTGCTGTCCTCTTGTGCTTCTGGCTTGCCTTCTGGGGGCGGGGTCTGCTGCGCTGTTTTCAGTCCCTTCTACCTGGGCTGCATCTCTCCACCCCCTTCCTAGGGACTGGGTTCCATGGCAACCAGGTTTTCAGGCTTTTTTTCTCTGCAGGGTTTGTTCTTTTTTGGCTTTTTGCAGCTGTTCAGGAAGTCAGGTCAGAGCAAGATGTCTGCCCCCAGACCTCCTTCCCAGAGAGAGCCCCTAATTAGCAACCCTCTGGATGATGGGGGGGGGGGCCCACAGCCTCTCCCTGTATCGTCTCCCTTGGCCACTTGTCACAACTGAGGGCACCCGCAGCCACTGGTTCGATTGGCGTCTGAAGTCCCGCTTGTTGTTTTGCTCTTGCGCCACGGAACCACAACTGATTTCGGGTGGTGCGACCTTGTATCTGCCCAGGGAGCCTGTGGTGACCCCCTTGCAGGGGGGACTGAGGTCCCATGGGCCCGGTCGTCAAGTTCAACTCTGCAAAATCGCCTCGCCTGGGGCGTCCGCACCTGGGCCAAGGGGCAGAGAAAATCGGCGGGAAAAAGCAGCGGACGAAAAAAATCAGTGGGGGGAAAAAAGTGGCAGTTTTAAATAGACTCCACTCTGCTATGTTCCCTCGCGTGGCACCGGGAAGCGCTTTCTCTCCGCAGATCTATCCCGTTTCCTGGCTGCCCCTCAGGCACTCCGTTTTTGTTTGCTTTTAATCAGCCCGCAATCTGCTGTTGTTCCTCAAACACCTTCATGTTGGCGTATTGCCTTCCAATGGATCGCCTCTGTGGGCTTTTTTCCCCAGGTCCCTTGTCTTTGGATATACCTCCGATGGATCGCTCCCACTCCACTCTACCTCTTTGTCGATGCTCTTCTTCCCCCGTAGTGATCCAGAAGTGTGAAATATTACATTTCAGGCTGATTTCATGGGTGCTCACAGTGTTCCTGTAGTGTTTTTTGCAGGAA
>PITA01028387.1:0-19480 GCA_004023965.1 Spilogale gracilis
ACTTGGTTGTTCTTCTGAATTCTTTTCTTCGGCCAATTTATCAAGCAATTACTATGTGCCCGGCATTATTCTGGGTTCCTTGCCCAGAAGATCAACGAGCTATGTTGTTTACCCACCAAGAGAAGACTTGGCCTCTACTGGATTCATGGTCAAAGATGGGGGTGGGTGGCATATTCATGCATGAGAAAAAGTGCTGGCCACAGGTGAGCTTAGCTCTACAGTTAGCACCCTATATAGCTAACTGAGGCATGTCTAAAGCCTAAGAAATCCAAGTATCAGGGCAGCAGAAGAACAGGCATTTTTGGCCCCCGGCCTATCACCCACTCAGCACCAGTGTCTCCTGGCCCTCAGAACTGGGTGTGGATGGGCCCTGCCTCCCTGTGTTGGGGCAAAGCCATCCCCTCTTCCTAGCGTCATCTTCTTCTAGCTTCCCTGTCCTCTACAGTGAATAGATATTTTCCCTAATTTGCCGAAGTATTAAATACTTCATGTGCTGTCACTGAAACAGCCAACCAATGCAGCCAGTGAAAACCATGAAGATTTCTGCCCATAGAGAACTTATATTCCAATGGGGGAGGCCAGCCATAAGTGAGAAAGACAGGAGGTAGAGAAATACAGAGGTAAAAAATAAATGATATAGTATGTTAAAAGGTGACAAGTGCTATCTGGAAAACTAGTTAGGGCAAGGTAATGGGGAGCAAAGTTGCTGGGCGGAGAGGGGAAAGGGCACCACCTTCCATAGAGGGTTTAGGGCCAGCCTCCCTGAGAGGTTGAACAAAAAACTTGAAGGAAGAGTTTGACCTGAGGCTCTCTGGAGAAGAGCAGACTTCTCAGAAAAAAAGGGCTCAGAGAGACACTCAAAGGCGAGAAGCTCGCTGCTGAGCTGAGGAAGAGCGAGGAGGTGAGTGGGATAGAACACACTGAGCGAGGGGAGAATGGGGACAGAGGAGGAGAGAGCCAATGGGCACCAGCCGTGACGGCTCATGAAACGAAGGACCATTGCAAGGTTTTGAACAGAGACATGACACGGGTTTTAACAGGACTTCTCTGGCTGCTTTCCTGAGAATTGACCATAGGAGGCTGAGGAAAGAAGGAGGGAGACCAGTTAGATGCTGCTGTAGCAGTCCGGGCCAGGGAAGACGATGGCTCGAGCCAGGGGTAAGAGTAGCAGTGATGAGAGTCCGCATCGTCTCTGAAGGGAAAGGGTACTGGTACTTGTGCTGCCGCCACAAGAGACCCCCAGGCCAGCAGCTTGTGACACTTCATGGCCGATGCCAGATGTGAGTCAGCCGTGGCTCTGCTCGTTGGGACTCGCTCAGGCCCAGGTCTGGGCTGGCTAAGCAGCCTCCGTCTGGGACTCTGTGGTCTTCCGCGGAGAGGAGAAAAGTCACCCAGGAGAGTCAGAGGAAATACGGCAGAAAAGCATGGCATTAAAGGCTCATTCGAGGTTTATGGTCGTTAATTCCATTAACACTGGGATGACAGTAAATAGTCCCCACCACGACCGGCTGCACAGGTGCAGGGAAGGCGTGGGTTGGTTCAGGGCTGTGGTCTCGCCGAGCAGGCAGCGTGACGCGGGACAGCTACGCCAGTGGGTGTGGTTGTGATCTTTTCAAAATCGGGCCTTCTCGCATGGGGACTGCACATCAAATCCACCAGCAGCTTTAAGACAGACACGTGGCTATCGCGGTAGAAACATCCAGGTATTTTAGTGAAAATGCTTTCTTGTTGAGCTATCGTGTAATCAGCATCACCAATGCTTTTAATCATCTCTGATTGCATCTTATTCCGTTAAATGTATTCGTGTGCTCTCTGAAGAGCTACGATTCCAGGGAAGACGTCCTCTGGAAGGACAGGCAGAAATACATGACTCACCACATGCTGGTTTTCCGGCTATCTACCACGTGGGCCGGTGACTGCGGCCATCTTTGCCTCTCTGGGTTACGAGTAGTAAATTCTGCCATTGTCCCCCGCCACGGCTGGTCTCACGGCAGATGAAGTGAATAATGGCCCAGAGGATATGATTCCAGAAGTACAACTAAGTTTTTTACTTCCAAATACGTTTCTTGCCTAACGTCTTGGGCAATGTCTAAATGTCACCAGAGTCATAGTCTCCCGGCATGAGGCTTCGTTCATAAATTACAACTCAAGTCATACTTCTCACTTGAGATTTTCCCATCCTGTCTTCTGCACTTCTACGGTGTTTTGACAGAAGGCTGAAGGGTTGAGAAGCTTCTGTCTTAGGACTGATGGTCTCAGGACCCCTCTCTCCACTAAAGACCCCGCTCACGGCCCCACTGCTCTGAGGCAGGGTCCACAGACATAGCATAGACCCTCTCCTTTGCTGCCCTGACCCTGCAACCCAGTTCCCCGAAGTCACCTACACCAGGGTGTTGGGGACAACTTCTTTACTGAAGGGTCAAGGGAGTTGTTTTTCTTCTTTTCAAGCTGATTGCTAGGTTCGACTTTCTTCAGAACCCAGAGGCAATAGGGGCCCAAGCTGCTGACTCTGCACGATGGGGTCCCCACTTGGGCTCAGAACCAACCTGCTCACATTCTGAATCCAGGACCCTCGTATCTAAATGTCTCCCTCAAAGAGATTCTTGCTTCTAGTTTTCAGAAGGGAAAGCTCCACAAGTTCTAGGAAGTTGTGCCCCTCACCCAGAGGGGTCCATTCTCACCCCGGAATCCATCTCCTGCCCCCCCTCCCAGTACAACACATCCCTCATCGGGGCCTCTCAGGAGGGTCTCCAGTAAGACAGGCAACGATGTCTATCGATGGTCCCATGTGCCTTGACAATCGGGAGGCAGGGGCTGTTCGGCATGGGCCCCTCACAAGGCGAGTTGAGGGCTCTCCCCTGTTCACATAAGGCCTATTCATTTCAAGGTGGACCCGTGACACCATCTCCATCCACACGTCCTTCGGGACAAATATTCGTGCTCGTGGACAGTCTAAAGCCCTGACGAAGAAGAAAATATGTATTGAAATCGTCGTAGTTTTTCTTTCCACAGAGTCAGGAAGTCACATTATTATACAGAAGAGACTCCAGTTTCTTTCTTACCCCCACATCCTTGGCGGACACTTCGCTGGTTAGACCCAAAGCCCTGTGGTAAGCATCTGTGAGGGCTTGCTCCTACTGCACTCAGCTCTCACTGTGTGAAGCAAGGCGGTGGTCTGCTCGCCTCCTCTCCAGGCTGATGACGTCCGAGTGTCGGGTGATAGGACTTCCCAGGTCCTCACCCGGGCTCCCGCCACCACACTGAAGACATCGTGGTGGGCAACACAGAGGAGGCACGAACCTCGCAGAACTCGGATGGGAGCGCAAGGCTGGGGGAAGCCTGCAGAGGGCTGGCAGGCGCCGCCCCCGGACCCAGACTTAGGTTATGAACAGACTGACAGGCCATTCTCTTCCTAGTCCTTTAACGACAGATGAAAGGAATTCTGAGGCCTATCCCGGTCAGACTACTAGCCCGGCGGGGAAAGCCCAGAAGGCTTTCACGGAATCCCGACTCTATGAGAGTTTCTTCACCGCTATTTTTTTCTAAATCCTAGTTGTTAATAATACTACCTGACATTTGCCTGGGAAAATGCTTTGGCCTACACTACTTCACAAACAAAAAACAAAACAACCCTGTAAGCAGAATGTTATCACCATTTCTGTCTGTGAGAAAAGAGCTCAAAGAATTCAGTGGTTGGCCCCAAGTTACACAGCAAAGCTGAGACAGCTGCCCACATCAAGGGGACCCGGCCTGTTCCTGCCACAGGACCTTTGACCTAACCATTTCCTCTGCTTGGAATGTTCCTCCCCGTGCTTCACGGAGCTGGCGCCCCACTGTTCTACTTTCACCCCGAACGTTGCCTCCTCGAAGGAGTCTTCTCTAATGGCTGGCTCTAAGGTCACCATCCCCCCTCCAAGCAGCACTCCACTTCCTGAGGCATCGAACTATGTTAGCAGGCCAAAGCTGGCCCTCCTGTTATTGGTTTGGGGTTGTTTGTCTGTCTGTTTTTGTACCCCAGGTTTTATTGGAACATGCCGTGCGCATTCATTTCCATATTGCCTCTGGTTGCTTTCCCGTTGCAGCTGCAGACTTGAGCAGTGGGAACAGATCATAGAACCTGCAAGCCTAAAACGTTTGCCATCTGGCTTTTCACCGAATAAGCTGGCCAACCCTTGTTCTATCCTGTCACTCCATTTATTCTCTTCAGCATAATTTTCAGCGCGTGTGTGTCTATATCCTGCGCCTAGAAGGGAAGCTCCAAGCCCGGGGTCTTCACCACTGTACTTCCAGTGCCTAGATCAGGAGACCATCAATATGTATTTTTTGAGTGATAAATGGCTCTTGGCGTATTCTAATTTCATATTTCCAAGCAGTTTTCTCTTTGAGGTTGGGCTGACCATAGGAGCAAAATACCTTCCTATGCTGTTATAGATTTCCTTGTCTATTACTGGCATTGCTTTTGCTTTTCAAACAGGTGTCTGAAGGGGAAGGGCCCTGCCACATAGTTCATTTCTCTATTCTTCCATTAAATTACTTAAATTAATTGGTGACTTATGTTTAAATTATAATGAGTACTGGCATTTTGATAATGATATTAATGCCCACTAATGAAGTTTTAAAATCCATAATCTACTTAGTTTCTTAACATAATACATATTCTTTTCTTTTTTTAATTTTTTTAAATTAACATATAATGTATTATTTGCTTCAGAGGGACAGGTCTGTGAATCATCAGTCTTACATAATTCACAGCACTCACATAGCACGTACCCTCCCCACTGTCCATCACACAGTCCCCCCATCCCTCCTCCCACACCCCGCAGCAAACCTCAGATTGTTTCCTGAGATTAAGAGCCTCTTATGGTTTGTCTTCCTCCCTGGTCCTTGTTTCATTTTTTTACCTCCCTGCCCTGTCTCTCAAATTCCTCCTATCAGAGAGATCAGAGACACATATTTTTTCTAACAAAACAAAGCTACGAAAAATGACACAGTGTGAGGTGTGATAATCCATGTCCTATCTTCTCCCAGACTAGAACAGCCCTGAAACATGTATTATGGAGATAAGAAAGGAAACGTTTCTATCCCTCCAGCAAATTCCTACTAGGCTCCTTCTACCATTACCTCTTGACATCTCTGGCCCAAAAGACCAAAGTGCAATGAGGGGCGGTAAATAGGTAAATGAGATTTACCAGAAATTTCTTTAGGTGAAATACTCAGGAGAAAGAATTTCTGAGCCAGCGTTCCCCAGTAAAATCCCCCACCAACATAATCCCAGCCATTAAGAGACTGGCAATCTCGAGTTTTTGTTTGAATCAGTGTCAGGAGTCCAGTCACCCCTGAAACAGAAGAAGCCCGGCGCTTGACCTTGACTACCTCTGCAACACTATGACTGCCTCACACACATTTCTTTCAAATGTCTCCTATGTCATTTTAAAGACTTTATTTATTTATTTGTCAGAGAAAGAGAGGAAGTGGCAGGCAGAGGGGGAAGCAGGCTCCCTGCTGAGCAGGGAGACCCCAACATGGGACTCCATCCCAGGACCCTGGGATCATGACCTGAGCCATTCAGGGGCCCCATACTGTGCCATTTAGATTCTCTGGGATCTTCAGTTTCAAACATCAAGGCTATCTTTATGTTCTAAGCCAGATGACAGTGCTTGCCTCCTTCTCTACTCATTATGCCCTAATAACTTAGATGCTTTTTCAAGTTGTCACTCAGAATGGAGGTACTTTCCAATGTACATTATCAGAAGTCTTACCATCCAGAACCAGTTTTCTTTTTCCTTTGCTTCCCCAAATATTTGCCTTCAGAACACTTAAAAATAAATGCAGAGGGGAAAAAAATTTAAGGCACTTTATTTTATGTTTGTTGTTCCTATGTCAAGAATACCCATTGTGACGGTTTTATTCAAATAGAAGGCTCACTTCCCTTCTCGGAGCTCCCTGGGAACAAAGTTCCCAGGGTTAGGGAGAAACAATACACAATGCCTGTACTTCCCGAAGGACAGTCTCCTGGAAACTCAAATACATCTCCTTTATAATCTGTTAATTTAACTTCTCCTGACGACCATATCCCTAGTTAAGGTCTACTCCCTCACCCTGCTTTACATTCTTCCTAACATGCATCACCATGTGACTTCATTCATGGAGTACCTTACTTACATTCTTTGTCTCCCCTCATGAGCACAGAAGCCCCAGCCTTATATTCCACTCATTCCTTGGGCTCCAAACAGTATCTATCAAGCAGTAGGTGCTCAATAAATATTTGTCGAGTGCAGCAGATGCTTTGGGTTCTCCTTCCTAACCAAATCCTTTTTGTGTTTCTTTGCATCCCCACCCTTTTTAAAGATTTTATTTATTTATTCATGACAGAGAAAGAGGCAGCAGCAGAGGGAGAAGCAGCCTCCCCACTGAGCAAGGAGCCTGACGTGGGACTCGATCCCAGGACCCCAGGATCATGAGCTGAGCTGAAGGCAGATGCTCAACCCACTGAGCCACCAAGGCAAGCATCTTTGCATCCCTTCCCATGCTTCTGATTTCAATGACCCCATCCCTTCAATTCATCTTCAGGGCCCTGCCCTGGGGCCTCAGAGCTGTTTAGCCACGTCATGCAGAGGACCCAAATGTCTAGCATTTACACCTCGCCTAGGCATCCCACAGCCAAAGACTGAAGGACAGCGCAAGTACGCGAGCCCAGCTCCCCTGCCCACAAGGACTCAGCTCAGTATGTTTCTAAGGGGTCCGACCAAAGACACTGAGGGATCTAGTGAGCTTGCTAACATTTTACACAAACTCAAATCGTTCCTTGAAAATATCATAGTAATAAAAAAAATATCAACCACATTGCCCTGGATGCCCCTCGAACAGTAAGGGATGGATATGGACCCCTGAGTCTACGGAAAAGTCATTCTGGGGAGCTTTAGAAAGCTCAGAAAAGCTCATTTAAAAGTAATTTCCCAAACAATAAGTATAAAACACTGGAAAAAAGAAATGACTGATAACCATGTCAACCCGTTAACCATGCAAAATCATAGTTTGAATTAAGGCGATGATTTGAAAAGCATTGCTCTTTGAAAAACAACAGAACAGTAACAAAGAATTTTAAATGTATTTGCCTTCAATGCTGCCTCCTTCTCACAACTCCCCACTAATACGTTCATGTGTAAAATAAGTTTATTTTTCATTCTCCATAGTATCATTAGCAAAAATGGTAGCATCTCTGCATGATTAATTTTGATCAAATTGTGCTTCATCTAAATATCTAAGATGCCAGGTTTGCTCTTCAAATGTCCTTTATGTAGCTCACACTAGCCCCCACAGTTCGTTTCCCTCTACTCGGGTGGTAAAAGGACACCACATCAAAGGCCGGATCCCAACACTAATGGCAGATCTGGAAGTAGACAATGATAGCATTTTCCAGTTCAGGTAAATATTATTTTCTGAAATAGATTCTAATAAAAAAGACAACCAGTTACATTTCCATTTCTCTGCCTTCTGGATCTTGCCGCTATGCAGGGAACAAGTCTTTTCCAAGTAATGCTTTTAGGACTGTGACTCCCATTTAAAGAAATAAAGGATGACACTTTTTATAAGCAGTAGCTGGAATTAGCTCTAGTAACAAAATATGCATACCTTCCTTTTTATACATTCAGTTCTTCTGGTCTATTGGGTTTCCTCAGCTTTTGCCAGCTTGTTCCTCTAGCAAAGTCTTTCTCTGTATCCCTCTGGACACTGAAAGTACACGAATTAAGAGTTATTCTCAACAAAAATCTGTACTGGCTTGGGGGTGGCTCAGTTAAGCGTCCGACATGATTTCGGCTCAGGACATGATCTCAGGGTCATGAGGTTGAGCCCCGAGTTGGGCCCTGTGCTCAGCAGAGAGTCTGCTTGCGGATTCTCTCTCCCTCTTCCTCTGCCCCTCCCCCTGCTCATGCTCTCCCTCCCTCCCTCTCTCTAAAATAAATAAATAAGTAAATCTTAAAAATAGTTCACAGGGGGCGCCTGGGTGGCTCAGTTGTTGAGTGACTGCCTTCAGCTCAGGTCATGGTCCCGGAGACCCGGGATCGAGTCCCACATCGGGCTCCCTGCTCGGCGGGAAGCCAGCTTCTCCCTCTCTCACTCCCCCTGCTTGTGTTCCCTCTCTGGCTGTGTTTCTCTCTGTCAAATAAATAAATAAAATATTTAAAATAATAAAAATAATAATTCACAGTGTCCCATTTTATCGTGTATGCATTTCTCCTGAAGTCCTGCATGACCATAGTACTACATCTTCATGGGATTTCTGTCTCTGTGTCAGCTCTCAAGAACTGATTTTAGAATCTATCTCAAAAGACTTTGCTCCCTCCATGGCTTTTGCTTGCGTGCACTTAGCGTGGGCCCACGTTCAGCACAGACACCGAGGCGCCCGCACCAGGACGACAGCCGCTGGAGCCCCAGGCATGGCTGAGTGGGTCCCTTCCCACCCACCTCATCAATATTTCCGTAGAGAATATCTATGGAGATAGATCACTGCCGGGAATGTCACGTAGTCGCGGAAAGCACATCCTCTGTTTGATGCAGACAAGCGTGTGACCGGTGCAGTAAACTACGATACTGGTGTGTGTGTGAACGGAGCTCAGCGGCACCAACACCGCACGGGGAAGCTCGAGTGGCTCCTCCGTGGATGCGGCTAACGTTCCACTGCATTGTAACCATGCCTAAACGGTAAGTTCTCGTAAGTTGCCAGGGCCACTTGGCCAGACCAAGTCTGATAGTTTATGTTGTTGGTGTGTTTGGTTTTTCCATGTTGTGTGTGGTCAAATAATATTTGCAAATGTCAATATCGGCAAATTTCCCTAATATTGTGTAAATCCAAACAATAAAAAAGACTGACACCCCTCCCCCACCCCATTGCCATGGCTCCATGGGCAGCAGACCTCACCCACTGAGCCTAAGACCCTGTACTGTATTCTTAGCTTCAGTGTGCTCTTACCCTCTGAACTGGTCATCTTCCAGCCTACTCACACCAGTGCTTACTCAACTTGATGGAAGCATCACAGAGTCCGTTAACACTGCTTTGTCTTTCTTCCAAAAAGCTGGGCCCCGTTCTCTAAAGGCCCCACATTGGTACAAAAGCTCAAAAAAAAAAAAAAAAGTATCAGAAGGGCACCTGGATGGCTCAGTCGGTTAAGCAACTGCCTTCGGCTCAGGTCAGGATCCCAGGGTCTGGGAAGAGTCCCATGAATGCGCGCACTCTCTCTCTCTGTTAAAGAAATAAATAAAATCTTCTTTTTTTTAAATCTCATTTCTTTTTTTTTAAAGTTTTATTTATTTGATAGAAACACAGCCAGAGAGGGAACACAAGCAGGGGGAGTGAGAGAGGAAGAAGCAGGCTTCCCGCCGAGCAGGGAGCCCGATGTGGGGTCTCCGGGATCATTACCTGAGCCGAAGGCAGTCGCTTAACCAACTGAGCCACTCAGGCACCCTTAAATATAAAATCTTAAAAAAAGAAAAAGAAAAAGAACACAGGCATACCTCAGACCACCAGAGTAAAAGCAGTATCACAATAAAGTGAGTCAAATGAACTTTTTGGTTTCTTAGCACATATATTTATGTTTATGCTCTTAAGTGTGCAATAACATGTCTGAAAGAATAAGGTGCATAGTGTAATTTAGAAATCCTTTATGGCTAAGAAATGCTAATCACCATCTGAGCTTTCAGCTGGTCTAATGTTTTTGCTGGCGGAGGGTCTTGCCTCGTGTGGATGGCTGCTGACCGGTCGGGGTGGCGGGTGCTGGAGGCTGGGGTGGCTGTGGCAATTATTTAAAGTAAGACGACGATGAAGGTTGCCGCATTGGTTGAGGCTTCCTTTCAAGAAGGATTTCTCTGCAGCATGCGGTGCTCTTGGAGAGCATGTTACCCAAAGTGGCTAGAACCCCTTTCAACACTGGAGTCCGTGCTTCGAGCCCTGCCACGGCCTTGCCCGCTAGCTTTCCGCCTTACTGTCCACCCTTTGCTGTCACAGCGTCTTCTCCAGCAGTAGATTCCGTCTCAGGAAACCACTTTCTTTGCTCCTCCATCAGGAGCGGTGACTCCTCTCTTCGAGTTCTAGCACGAGATTATAACATTTAGCCTTCGGGCTCCATTTCTCACCCTAGTTCTCTGGCTGTTTCCACCCCCTTATAGATCCTTCTTCTGCTGAAGTTTCAAACCCCTAAAAGTCATCCATGAGTTGGAATCAACTTGTTCCAAACTCCTGTGAATGTTGGTATTTTGACTTCTCATGAATCAGGAATGTTCTTAACGGAATCTAGACTGGTGAATCCTTTCCAGAAGGTTCTCAATTGACTTTTCCCAGATGTATCAGAAGAATTACTGTCTATGGCAGCTATAACCTTATGAAAAGTTATTTCTCAAACAAGAAGACTATAAAGTCAAAATTACTCTTTGATCCATGGGCTGCAGAATGGATGTCGTGTGACAGGCATGAGGTTTTTCCTGAGCAGTAGATCTCAACGGTGGACTTCACATATTCAGTAAACCATGACGCAACCGGTATATCATCATTCAGGCTTTGTTGCTCCTTTTACCGAGCACAAGCACAGTCGATTCAGCAGCATGCGTAAGGGCTCTAGGATTTCTAGACTGATAAATGAGCACTAATTTCAACTTACAGTCACCACCTACATCAGTCCCAGCTGAAGAGTCAGCCTGTCTTCCGAAGCCTTAAAGCCAGGTGTTGGTGTCTCCGTAATGAAGGTCCCAGGTGGCACCTTCTTCCGGTAGAAGTCTGTTTCACCAACACTGAAAACCTTTCGCCCAGTGGAGGCACCTTCATTCACGACCTCAGCTGGCTCTTCGGAGTAACTTGGTGCAGCTTCTGTTTCAGCATCTGCTCTGTCACCGTGCACTCTTATGTTATGGAGACGGCTTCTTTCCTTAAACCTCTTGAACCACCTCTGCAAGTGTTTCTAGCTTCAAAGGTTTCTTCTGCAGCTTCCTCACCTCCTCAGCCTTCACAGAATTGAAGAGAATTAAGGTCGTGCCTGGATTAGGCTTTGGCTCAAGGGAATGTTGTGGCTGCTGTGATCTTCTATCCAGACTGTTAAATGTTCTCCATGTGAGTAATAAAGCTGTTTATCTTTCTTATCATTCATGTACTCACTGGAGTAGCACTTTCAAGGTCCTTCAAGAACTTTTCCTTTGCATTCCCAACTTGGCTAACTGCTTGGTGCAAGAGGCCTACCTTTTGGCCTATCTTGTCTTTGGACATGTCTTCCTCACTAAGCTTAATCATTTCTAGCTTTTGACTAAAAGTAAGATACGTGATGCTTCCTTTCACCTGAACACTTAGAGGCCACTATTGGGTTATTATTCATTGGCCTGATTTCAATGTCGCTGTGTCTCAGGCAATAGGGAGGCCCAAGGAGAGGGAGAGAAACAAGGAGCAGACAGCAGAGCAGTCAGAACACATGCAAGTATCAGTTAAGAACTCCATCTTATGTGGGGCACAGTATGTGATGCCCCAAAACAATTACAATAGTAACATGATCAAGGAGCATCACGACAAATATAATAACAGTGAAAAACTCGGAAATACTATGAGAATCACCAAAATGTGATACAGAGACACGAAGTGATCAGATTCTGTGGGGAAAATGGCACCTATAGACTCGCTCCATGCAGGGTCGCCACACTTATCACAACGAATTTCATGTCGGCTCTACTGAAGAATATAAAGAACCATATCTGTTCTGAAATGGAGCTGAAAATATTAAGCCCTAGTGCCATTAAAAATTTCTTTAATATTAGGGACACCTGGGTGGCTCAGTTGGTTAAGCGACTGCCTTCGGCCCAGGTCATGATCCCGGAGGCCCGGGATCGAGTCCCACATCGGGCTCCCTGCTCGGCGGGAAGCCTGCTTCTCCCTCTCTCACTTCCCCTGCTTGTGTTCCCTCTCTGGCTGTGTTTCTCTCTGTCAAATAAATAAATAAAATCTTAAAAAAATTTCTTTAATATTAGATCACCTCAATTTTCTACAAATACTAGAGTAACAAACAGTAAAAATTCCTAATTCTTTTTTCTAATACACTACTGAAAAAAGCAAAGGTCCCAGACTGTGGGACTGCACCAAGACTTCCCTGCCAGTGCTGACAGCATTGGTGGCTGAGCCTAGAACTTGGTAAAGGGGGCCCTGAGGACCCAGGAGAGTCCTTTTAGCCCCTTTTCCCTTGCCCCACCTACAGACCTAAAATCCCAAGACTACAGGTTGTTGGGCTTAATGCTAAAATAAGAATCCCCCTGAGAGAGGTGAAGCGCTTGCGTTCTTCTCTTTGTAACTAGTGGCATTGAGTTTATTGGCGTCTCTCTCAAAGATGTGGGGCCTAGGAACCTTCAAGAGAGTGTCTTTGCTCCCTCTGCCTGGATATCCTGAGCAGGTTCACTCAGGGGCCCTGTTGCCTCCCACACACTTGGCAAAGCTGAGTCTAAGCCCCTGTGCTCTGTGCACCCACTTCCCTCTTCTCTCTTCCCACCAAGCACTGGGGTTGGGGAGAAAGGGGAGGCTGTACTTTCAGTCCAGGGTAAAGTGTTCCCTGCTATTATTTCTGACCTAGAGGAGTTTTCTTTCCCACAGTCCACTGCATAATCTATTTGTAAAGTCATGGGAACAAGATCAAGAATTTCCATCCTCAGAGCACCTGGGTTAAGCACCTGCATTTGGTCATCATCCCAGAGTCCTGGGATTGAGTCCTGCATTGCGTTCCCTGCTCAGAGGGGAGTCTGTGTCTCCTTCTCGCTCTCTCTGCCCCTCCCCCCACTCACACATACACTCTCATACACTCTCTCTCTCAAATTAAAAAAAAAAAAAAATGTCATTCTTTTGTCTTCTAGATCCCTTCCCTGAAGCAAAGTACACAAAACAAAACAAAAAGTCCATGATGATATGCTCGATGATGTAATAATTCATCCATAAAATGACTGCCATGAACTCCAGTCCTCCCTCTGGCCCCTGTCCTCAAACAAGGATAGGTTAATTGTTGCAACCTCCTAGGAGGGACAGAGGAATGACACGGAGGTAAGAGTAAGGCTGAATGGGAAGATAGTAGGCAACCCCAATCAGAGAGCAGGAAGGAAGTCAGACTTCTGCCAACAAACCTGGAAATTTCCACCATCCCCGTTGTAGTCCCAGAAGTCCAAGCCAGGGACAGGACTCAGAATGGCCCCCACTGATAGGCCAGCTATAGTCAACCACTACCATCTGGTTGTGTAGGCAGACCCAGGGAGTTCCTGAGGAGCTGGCCATGCAGACTCACTCATGAAATAACCCAACCCCGCAGTCTGTTACTGATTTTTTGTTTTGTTTTGTTTTGTTACTGATATTTTTAGATTCTGGTCTTCCTATTCTTTCTGGTAGACATTCACTGTAGATATTACCGATCCCACCTCATTAGGGAAAAGGGAAAAGGGAAAGGAAAGATACAGGAATAAAATAAATATATGTCTTTATCTCAAATAATACCCTACTGCAGAGAATGTAGGAGGTTGGGTAGCATTCGGTCACTCAGCTACTACACGGTGACACCTTGGACTACGGTTGTGGCAGTGGAAGAGAATGACAGGGATGTACACTTGGCATTATTTTGGAGTTAAACTCGGCAAAACCTGAGACTAGTTGGATAGAGCTTATGAGAAGCAGGAAGGGTCAAAGAGAACCTTCAGGTTTCTGGCTAGTGCATCTGGGCAGATGGGGGGGTCATTTAGTGAAATAGGGAGCACAGGAAAAGAGGGGGTTTCCGCTGGGAAAATGATGTGTTCCTCTTTGGACCACTGGTTTTGAGGTGCCTGTGGGCCATCGTAGCTGATTTTGAGGACACAGCTGCGCATCAGAAGAGGAAGCAGCCCGCTGTGTCTGGCGTGGCAAACGGAGCCATCCTGCGTTCTCTGCAGCCAGGGGGACACCTCTTAAAGATGGGCCAGGCTGATTGATAATTAAGTACATCAGAGTGGAGGCATACATCTCCATTCCAGTGGCCACAGGCCATTAACACACTTTGCAGCACTCTTTACTTAGCGCTGCTCTCAAACAAACAGCACATCTGGCAAGTTAATGCCAATCCCATGGCCTTTAGGGTCTGCAAATCAAAACTTGTGTCTCAGTAACATGCACAGTGAAACAAAATGGCACCCAAAGGGGCTAAGTGATTGTTCCATTCGTGAACCTCACCAAGTGTCTGCTCGTCATTGTTAATTAACCAACACACCTCGCTCAATCCATAATCCAAAACCCTGGGTGAGGTCTGCTAGTGTCACATTCCAGGGGAAACCAAAGAAACCATTTGACAGGGTGCTGATTAATGAAATCATAGTGACGTATTGTCTACCACATCGCCAACAGAAATTGCCCCCATGGGACATAGGGCTTGACAAAAAGAATCTCCTTTATCCCAAAACTGAAATCCAATGTAAAGCTGAAAAATATTCTGATCCCTTTATCAGACAGGGATATCAGTATGTCTGTATTGCAAACTAACCTAAGCTAATTTGGTCAATCAATAGATTGTCAGATTAGAAGGAAGGAAGGCTGCCACTCTACAAACTCACTACCAGTTGGATGATATGACAGAAATCTCAAACTCAGTACTGCCACACATATGAATTTACTAGTCATCAGGAGCAAAACCTGGTTACCCAAAAAGATCCTGGGATCAAGCCCAGCATTGGCCTTCTGCTCAGCAGGGAGTCTGCTTCTCTGCCTGCCCCTCCCCCTCCTTGCACTGGCACATGGGTGTGAGTGTTCTCTCACTCTCTCAAATAAACAAATAAAATTTTTTTTAAAATAAAAAAAATAAAACACCAATGCTAACTTTCTGGGAATGTGAATTTCCAGTTAGGGGCTCAAAGCGTGAA
Source organism: Spilogale gracilis (assembly GCA_004023965.1). Classification (NCBI taxonomy): domain Eukaryota; kingdom Metazoa; phylum Chordata; class Mammalia; order Carnivora; family Mephitidae; genus Spilogale; species Spilogale gracilis. Next base: position 14,887 of record PITA01028387.1, read on the forward strand.
TTAAGCTATACTGCCTGAAAGATATATTCTAAAGCATCTCAAATGTTAATTTAAGGCCCTAGGATTTAGATTTACATTACACCCATATATGTCACATACTGAAGGAGAGGGAGAGAGAACCCCAAGCAGGCTCCAAGCCCAGCACAGAGCCTAATGCAGGACCCCTCCAGAAGGGCCGCGGCTGATCCCACTGCAGAAGGGCATGGGGGAGGGGAGGTGGCGGCACAGCCGACCATTCCAAACAGCAATCCTGCGGCAGGCTAGGATGAAAAATGAATAATATGCAGTCACTGGGTCTTTATCCTGAAAGAACTCATAACTTAATTGTGGAAACAGAAAAAGAAACTAATAATTACAATACAAGATGGTGATAGATCAGGGATCAACAAACTGTAACTTGCCTCCTGTTCTATAAATACATTTTCTTGGACTATAACCATGTTTATTCATTTATTGTCTATGGCCATATTGTCTATGGCTGCTTTCGTGCTATGATGACAGAGCTGACTAGTTATGACAGAGACCATATGGCCCACAAAGCCTAAAATATTTACTTTTTGGCCCATTAGAAAGCTTGCTAACCCCTACAACAGATTCTAGAAAAAGAGAGAGAGAAAGGAAGCAAGGGAGGGAGGGAAAGGGAGAGGAGAGGAGAGGAGAGGAGAGGAGAGGAGAGGAGAGGAGAGGAGAGGAGAAGAGAGGGGAAAGGAAGGGGGGAAGGAGAGTGGAGGGGAAGGGAAGGGAAGGAAGGGAATAAAAAAGAAAAAAAGCTTCAGCAGTGTTGAGGAGGGGAAATCAACTTTTTAAAAAAGGTTTCATTTATTTATTTGAGAGAGAGCATGAGAGAAATCATGAGAAGTAAGAGGGTCAGATGGAGAAGCAGACTCCCTGCATGGGGACCCCAATGCAGACTTGATCCCAAGACTCCAGGATTATGACCTTTGAAGGCAGTTGCTTAACCAACTGAGCCACCCAGGTGCCCGGGAAATTAACAATGGAGTATTACGCCTCCATCAGAAAGGATGAATACCCAGCTTTTGTAGCAACATGGACTGGACTGGAGGAGATTATGCTGAGTGAAATAAGCCAAGCAGAGAAAGGCGATTACCATATGGTTTCACTTACTCGTGGAGCATAAGGAGCAACATGGAGGACATTAGGAGAAGGAAAGGAAACGTGAACCGGGGTAAATCACAGAGGGAGATGAAGCATGAGAGACTGTGGACTCTGAGAAACAAACTGAGGGTTTTGGAAGGGAGGGGGGTAGGGGGTGGGTGAGCCTGGTGGGGAATATTAAGGAGGCCACATATTGCATGGAGCACTGGGTGTGGGACATAAAGAGTGAATCTTGGAACACTGAAAAAATAAAATAAATTATTTAAAAAGAAGAAAAAACACACATATAACATGTCTAAGGAAATGAAAGAGTGGTCTGTTCAGAGAACTATAAAGAATACAGTGCAGGGGACCATGTGGTAGATACTCCAGGGCACGAAAGGAGTGAGAGGTCATGTGAGACCAAGAAATATGAAGTCCAGGGGCGCCTGGGTGGCTCAGTTGGTTGAGCGACTGCCTTCGGCTCAGGTCATGATCCTGGAGACCCGGGATCGAGCCCCACATCGGGCTCCCTGCTCGGCAGGAAGCCTGCTTCCCCCTCTCTCACCCCCCTTGCTTGTGTTCCCTCTCTGGCTGTGTTTCTCTCTGTCAAATAAATAAAATCTTAAAAAAAAAAAAAAAGAAATATGAAGTCTGGAGCCTGAAAACTCTCAGGAAAACTGTAATGAAGACTGGACCCAGGCAAGTCAGCAGGAATGCAGAAGCAGGGTTATGCCCAGACACTCCTGGGGATCATTCCCTCACTTACTCAGCTGTGTCATTTGTGACCTCATCAGAGATGTCTTCTCTAATCAATGTACCTGAAATGGCAACTCCCTTCTGTTAACCTGTGTTCCCTTCCTTTGCTTTGTTTGTTTTCCTAGCCATTAATACCAGCCACCATTATGCATTTACATCTGTGTTGCCTATTTCCCCCATCAGATATAAGTTTCAAGAGGATGGTCTTTATGTGTTTGTTGTTGTTGTTGTTGATGCCCTTACCCCAGTGTCTGGCAACAATAGGCTAATTTGTTGAATGAGTGAATGAGTGAACAAACGAATAACCAAACAACTAGGAAAATATCAAAGAGCAAAGTGACTACAGTTCAGAAACAAAGTGGATGTGGGAGGTGGGAAGGGAAAAGCACGAGGGTTGCTCCAAGATTCCTAGTTCGGTTGGCTGGGTACATGTTGATTTCGTGAACTAAGGGGAGTAGGGCAGGTGTGGTGGGGAATGAGGCGTTGGGTGAGGAAACTGTAGGTTTGGTTTTACACTGCTGGGTTCAAGGTGCTTCATAAAGCCATTCAGAGAAACTATTCTGTTGGCAGCCGGGAATATGACTATTAAGTTTAGGAGAAAGGAACTGAGAAGATCCGAGGTCACCTGAGCAGAGGCGATCGGTGATACCATGGCAGGATACAAGATCTTTCTTTTAGAGGAAAAAGGGAAGATGAGAGCTGGTGACTGTGTTTGGGAAGAGAAAACATCCTTTACAAGGTTGGTGGAGAAAAAGGAACAAGAGAGACTTAGGGGGACAGTCAGAGAAGAGCTAGTGCCAGGTGAGTCAAGAGAGCACGTTTTCAAGAGAAAGAATGGCCAACAAATTCAGATATTGCAGAAGGCTTCTGATACGAGGACCAGGGAGAGGATCCCCAAAGAAATCCAAAATGTTCCATGGTGACTCTTATTGTTGGGATATTTTCCTCAGCTGGAGATTAAATTTCTTCTGCCACCCTCAGAGAAATAAGATTCATTAATCTGGACACCAAAATTCTACCTCTGCCGTTGACAGCCTATATTGTCTCTGTGACCAGATAAATCCCCGGTAAAGGGAATTTTAGTCCACATCAGTCAATAACACCAAAATTCAAACTACGTGGGCTAATCATCAGGGTGTCCACTCACTGGCTAATGAGCTCCTGTCTTGGATAATTAAGAAAACAATATGGAGTCATTGTTTTGAGTATGAATCAGAGCCACGGATAGATTTGCTTCAGTCCTTAATTGACATAAGCAAAGCATTTCAAGGGAACCAGCAGTGAATTCTCGGCTAAAGGTGGTAATTCCCTTTCTGAATATCAACCTGTGTTTTTATTTGCTCACCTCAATACGACATCTGTTCTCCCTGTCCCCTAAAACTGTTCTCACCAAGTCATGACCAAACACTGCCTGATGAAATTCAGTAATCTGTCCAGCACCTTCTTCTGCTGCTTTTTACCTGATTGGTCACCAACCACCCTTACCCTCTCTTAGAAGGCCCTCCTCCTTTGGTTTCTCTGCTATCAGGGTCTCCCAGTTTTTCTATTGCTCTGTGTATTTCTCCTGAATTCTTTGAATGACTGGATTTCCTCCTTTTTTTTAAAGATTTTATTAATCTATTTATTTGAGAGAGAGAGTGACAGAGAGCATGAGAGGGGAGAAGGTAAGGGGGCAAAGGAGACTCCCCATGGAGCTGGGACTCTGGAATCATGACCTGAGCCGAAGGCAGTGGCTTAACCAACTGAGCCACCCAGGCACCCCGGATTTCCTCCTTCTGCCCCTAAACTGTAGTTTTCTCCTAAAATCCAGTGTTCATTCTTCCGGCCTTCTGCTACACTCATCCTTGTCTCCTCCACTTCTCTGTCCTCCTTCTGTTCTCTAGCTGGTCGTATAGTTTATATTTCCTGTGATGGTCGTCACTGTATGGAACATGGTATATATAGCTATATACGAAATATTCCCTACAATGTATTGGAAGGATTCTGTTTAAGACAGTGGCCAGTTCAGGTCATCATTTTTTTTAAAGGATTTCATTTATTTATTTGAGAGAGAGAGAGAGAGAGAGAGAGAGAGAGAGAGAGCGCGCACATGAGCAGGGTAAGAGGCAGACTGAGAGGGAGAAGCAGGCTCCTCACTGAGCAGGGAGCATGATGCAGGGCTCCATCCCAGGGCCACGGGATCATGACCTGAGCCGAAGGCGGATGTTTAACCGACTGAGCCGCCCAGGGCCCCTGAGGTCATCTTTTTATATTAAAGTCAAAGATGATATTCTGACTTATGATATAAACAACACACTTGGAGACAGAATATCCTCTCATCTGAGGATGAGATTGGGCAGAGTTTAATTCACATTGGGGACTAGATGGGTTCAATTAAGAAAATACTGACTCAGAGGGTAAACTATTCAAATCAAATAACTTTAGGGGCACCTGGGTGGCTATGTCATTAAATGTCTGCCTTTGGCTCTGGCCATGAACCCCAGGGTCCTCGGATCGAGTCCTACATCAGCTCTCAGCTCAGCAGGAAACCTGCTTCTCCCTCTGCTGCTCTCCCCTGCTTCTGTTTTCTCTCTGTCAGATACATTTTTTAAAAAAATGTAAATAGAAATCCTATCTGAATTTCCAGTCAGCCAGACTGCCCCCAGAGATTTCTCTCTCTCTCACACACACACCCTCTCTCTCACACACACACACTCCCTCTCTCTCTCTCTCACACACACACTCCCTCTCTCTCATACAC
>PITA01028388.1:0-19481 GCA_004023965.1 Spilogale gracilis
ACACACACACACACACACACACACACACACTAAAAATTGTGAATTTGTACAGACATTTCCAACTAATACATCAACCAGGAACCTAATATACATCTAGACTTTTCCTTCCTGTGTACCTATGTTCCCCTTCTCCAACAATGAGAAACCTGGCTCTTATTTTCCACTCATTTGCTGAAGCCTAGAATACAAGAAAATAGCTTCAGAGCTGGTAACCCATAGCATGGCAACGGCAAACCTACCGACTGGAATTCGGTATTTATTTACATTTCCCTAAGATAAAGTTGAATGTACAAAACACCCAGATTTTAAGTGTATACTCTGATGAGTTCTCACATTTGCATTTCCTGTAGCCCCATTGCCCTGGGCATCTCAGGCAAATATTAACAAAGTACCATAGACTGGGAGCTTAAACAATACACATTTATTTATCCTGCTTCTCAGAGGAAACCCAAAACCAAGATGCTGGCAGATTCAGTTTTGGGAAAGGACTCTCTTCCTGGCTTACAGATAGCCTCACATGACAAGAAGAGAGAGAAAGTTCTGGTTTCTTCCATCTTCTTATAAGGTGGCTAATCCCGTTATGGGGTCCCCACCATTACGACCTCATCTAGACCTAGTTATCTCCCCAAAGCCCTACCTTCACATTTAGTCCATAACATTGATCAGGGTAGAAAACATTTTCGTCATTCCAGAATTTTCTCTAGGGTAACTAACTAGGAGTGGCATGGCTGAGTGGTCAGGAAAATATGTGTCGAGAAATGATCAGAAATTCCCTTACAGCAGTTATAGTTTTTTACATTTCCGCGAACAATGCAGGAGACAGTTGTTCCACATTCTCATATACCAGCATTTGGTATTGTCAGTCTTTTAAATTTCAGCCTTTACCATAGGATCATACAGTAGATACTCTTTTTCAGCCTGACCATTCTAACAGATATGTGGTGGTATCTCACTGTGATTTTAATTTTCATTTTCTGCAGATAATAGTATGATGAACATACTATTATTTATAAAACTTCATTTAAAAGTATCTAATTTTAGAATTTTGGCTTGTTTTTTATTGGGTTTGTTATTTTTTTATTATTGATTTGTAGGTGTTCTTTATATATGTTGGGTATAAGTCTTTTGTCAGTTATATATTTTGCCAATATTTTCTCCCGAGTCTGTGGCTTGTCTATTTATTTTTGTACTGGTGACTTTTTATTGTGGTAAAATACACAGAACATAAAATTTACCACCTAACCATTTTCAAATGTAAAATCCAGTGACATTTGGTATATTCAAAATATTGTGCAACTGTCAGTTCTATCTAATTCCATTTTCATCACTCCCAAAGGAAACCCAATACCCATAAAGCTATCACTCATCATTCTCTGTTTTTTTAACCTCCTGCAACCATTAATCTTCTTTCCATCTCCATGAATCTGGCTTTTCCATATGAATGGAGTCATACAGTATGTGGTCTTTTATGCCTGGCTTTTTTCATAGCATAGTATTTTTCAAGGTCCATCCACATTGTAGGAAATATCAGAACTTCATTCTTTTTATGGCCAAACAACAGTCTATTGTATGAACACATTACAATTTGTTTATCTATTTATCAGTTCATGGACATTTGTGTTGTTTTCATCTTTTGGCTATTGTGAATAGTGCTGTGTATGAATATTTGTGTACAAGGATTTTTGTGCATGTGTTTTCAGTTCTCTCAGATATATACCTAATAATGGAATTGCTGGGACAAAGGTAATTCTGTGTTTAACTAGTCGAGAGAGATTGTCACACTGTTTTCATTGTGGCTGCACCGTTTCACATTCCTACCAGCAATGTATGAGACTTACATTTCTTCATAACCTCACCAAAACATTTTTTTTTTTTATGTTTGGGTTACAGCCATCCTTGTGGGTGTGAAGCGGTGTCTCACTGGAGTTTTGATTTATAGTTCCCTAATGACTAATGATGTGAGCATCTTTTCATGTGATTTTTTTTTTTTTGCCATTTATGTATTTTATTTGGAGAAGTGTCTGTTCAAGTCTTTTTTGTTATTGTGTTGTAAGAGTTCTTTAAATATTCTGGATACTAGATCCTTTCCAAAGGTGTGATTTAAATATATTTTCTTCCATTCTGTGGATTGTTTTTTAACTTCCTTGATAATACCCTTTGATGTGTAGAAGTTTTAAATTTTGATGAAGTTCAATTTATCTCCCTTTTCTTTTGTTTCTGGTGCCTTTGGTGTCACATCTAGGAAACCATTGCTAAAGACTTATTCCTGTGTTTTTTCCCTAAGAGTTTTATCATTTTAGCTCTCACAACCCAATAAACCAACAAAAAATTACCCAAATTTCAAATAGGCAAATGATTTGAATAAACATTTCTTCAAAGAAGATATGCAAATGACCAATGAACATGTGAAAAGATGCCCTAAGTTAGAACATTCATTAGGGAAATGTAAATGAAAACCACACTGAACGCCACTTTTTAAAAAATTTTTATTTATTTATTTATTTGAAGAGTTGCATACTCTACCAAATAAACACAGCTAGAGAGGAAACACAAGCAGGGGGAGTGAGAGAGGAAGAAGCAGGCCTCCCCTTGAGCAGGGAGCCCAGTACGGACCTCGATCCTGGGACTCCAGGACCATGACTGAGCCAAAGGCAGGTGCTCAATGACTGAGCCACCCAGGAACCACTGGGATGACTATACTCCAAAAGAGGGACAATAACAAGTGTTGTTTAGGATGTGGAGAAATTAGGGCCTTCATACATTGCTGGTGGGAAAGTAGAATGCAGCCTCCATGCAAAAGTTTGGCAGTTCCTCAAAAATCTAAACACATATACCCTACGACCCAGAAATTCCACTCCCTTTCAATGGGTTGTTTTTTCACTCTACCAATATTGTTCTTTGCTGCACAAAAGTTTTAAATTTTGATGATAGCCAGTTATCTATTTTGGGGGGCTTAAGGTTTTGGAGTCATAGCTAAGAAATTGTTGCATAATCCAAGGTCAGACCAATTTATCCCTATGTTTGCTTCTAGGAGTTTTATAGTTTTAGCTCTTATTGTTAGGTTTTTTATCTGTCTTGGATTATAGTGTGAGGTAAAAGTATACAGTGCTATGTGAAGGGTCAATTTCACTCTTTTGCATGTGGGTATCCAGTTGTCCTGGCACTCTTTGTTGAAGACACTATCCTCTCTCCGTCGAATGGTCTTGGCATCTTTGTCAAAAATCAAATGACCAGAGATCATCCGGGTTTTCTGGATTCTCAGTTCTATTCTATTGGTCTATATGTCTGTCCGTATGGCAATACCACAAGGTGTTAATTGCTGTAGCTCTGTGGTAAGTTTTAAAACCAGGAAGTGTGAGTCCTCCAACTTTGTTCTTTTTCAAGAATGTTAGTTATTTGAGGCTCATTGCAATTCCATTTGAATTAATTAAATGGATTATGACCTGATCATCTTCTCCAACTGCCAAAAAGGCAGTTGAAATGTTGAGGGGGATTGCACTGACTATGTAGAGCAATTTAGGGATTATTGCCATCTTAACAATATTAAGTCTTTTTATCCATGAGTATGGGATGTTTTCTCATTCATTTAAATCTTCTCTAATCTCTCTCAACAATATTTCCTAGTTTCAGTACAAGTTTCATTCTTCTTCTGTTAGATTTACTGCTAAGTATTTTATTCTTTTTGATGCTATTATAAATGGAATTATAGTCATGATTTCATTTTGAGTTTGTTCATTGCCAGTGTATTGAAAAATGACTGGTTTCTGTATATTGACATGGTATCTTTTAAGTTTGATGAACTGGGTTTTCTGTGTATGAGGGTCATGGCATCTGCAAATAGAGTTTGCTTCTTTTCTCCTCTGGACTCCTTCTTCTTGCCTTATTGTCCTGGCCAGAAACTCAAATACAATGTTGAACAGAAGTGGTGAGAACAGATATTCTTGTCTTATTCCTGATCTTAGAGAAGAAAACTTTCAGTCTTTCACAATTAAATCTGATGTTAGCTCTGGGATTTTTGTACATGGCCTTCATCAGGTTGAGGAAATTCCCTTCTAATCCTAGTTTGTTGAATATTTTTATCAGGAAAGGGTGTTGGATTTTGTTAAGTGCTTCTTCTACATTTATTAATTAATTCTCACAACAGTTCCCACAAGAGATCAAGAGTTGCCTACTCTACCAAATAAGGCAACCAGGTGCCCCTGATCTTGAAATAACTTTTAACTCTCCTTGTAATTTCTTCTTTGATCTGCCTGTTATTTAAGAGGATATTGTTTAAGTTCCATATATTTATAAATTTTTCCAAGTTTGCTCCTATTATTAGTTTCTAATTTTTTTTTAAGATTTTATTTATTTGACAGAGAGAAACTCAGCCAGAGAGGGAACACAAGCAGTGGGAGTGAGAGAGGGAGAAGCAGGCTTCCTGCCGAACAGGCAGCCCCATGCAGAACTCGATCCCAGGACTCCGGGATCATGACCTGAGCTGAAGGCAGACGCTTAACCACTGAGCCACCCAGGCGCCTCTATTAGTTTCTAATTTCTTTCTATTGTGGACAGAAAACATACTTGTCATGATTTCAATCATCTGAAATTTATTTAGACTTATTATTTATGCCCTAACATATCATTTATGCTAGAAAATGTTACATGTTTACTTGAGAAGAATGCATAGGCTACTGTTCTTAGGAAGAATGTCCCATAGATGTTTGTTAGGTCTAGTGGGTATATATTCTATTTCCTGATGGTTTTTTGTGTAGCTGTTTCCTTCATTATTAAAAGTTGGATATTGAAGTGTCTAAATATTATTATTTATTTTTCCCTTCAGTTCCTTTAGTTTTTGGTTGCTGCTCTTTGAGTCTCTGTTTTTAGGTCAATATATGCTTCCAATTTTATCTTCTTGATGTGAGTTTGACCCTTTTATCATTATGAAATGTCTTTCTTTGTCTCCAGTAAAAATTTTTTTCTTAAAGTCTTTTTTGTCTGATACTAGTATAAATGCTCTATCTTTCCTTTGGTTACTCATTTCATGAAATACCTTTTTCTATCCTTACTTCAAATTTATTTTAAAAATTCATTCTGCTAATCTATCCCTTTTAATAGGAAAATTTAATCCATTTAATTAATGTATTTATTGATTAGGAAAGACTTCTGTCATTTTGCTATTTTTTTTTTATAAATTGCTTGTCTATTTTTTCCCTAGTTTCTCCATTACGTCTTTTTTTTTTTTTCTTTGCTTTAAAATAATTTCTTGTGGGGGTACCTGGGTGGCTCAGTCGTTAAGCATCTGCCTTTGGCTCGGGTCATGATCCCAGGGTCCCGGGATCGAGCCCCGCATCGGGCTCCCTGCTGGGTGAGAAGCCTGCTTCTCCCTCTCTCCCTCCCCCTGCTTGTGTTCCCTCCCTAGCTGTGTTTCTCTCTGTCGAGTAAATAAATAAAATCTTTAAAAAATAAAAAATAGTTAATTAAAGTGAAAGTCAGGTTATTAATTTGAGACCTTATTTTCTAATACAGTCATTTACTGCTATAAATTTCCTTTGAATAGTACTTTGCATCCATACGTTTGCATACATTTTTATTCAAATTTAAATATTTTCTTATTTATTTCCTTTTACCTCAAAGAATTGAGATTTCCTTCTACCTTGAATAACTTAGAAGTATGTTATTGATTTTCCAGGTTTGTTTTTATTACCAATTTCTGAATTCTAGTTTGATTCCATTATCATCTGAACATAGTTTATATAATTCTAACACTAAAACATTTATTAAGACTTATTTTATGATTGAAGATATACTTACTCTGTATTGATAAATAGTCTATGTGCACTTGAAAAGAATGTATATTACACTGTTGTAGATAAGAGTGTTTTTTTCAGTTTTAGTTGGTTGATATTTAATTGGTGTTTTTCCACTACTACATTGAATGTATCAGTAGTAAGAATGAACATTCTTGCCTTGTTCCTGATTTTAGGGAAAAACACTAGTTCTTCATCAAGGTTGTGAAGTTTCTTTGTGTTTTTAGTACCCAGGTGCCCTGATAATATTTCTTAGTTAAAATTTTTGCTATTTTAAAATCTAGTTTCTCAGTGTATAATTTTAAGTCACTGATATGAGGTTTTTCTTTGTAATATAAGCAATCAGTACTCTAAACTTCCCTCTAGGGTTAAGAGTACCGTCATCATGATGAGCACTGGGTAATGTATAAAATTGTTGAATCACTATATAGTACACCTGAGACTAAGATAACACTTAGTGGAATTTAAGAAAAATCCCTCCAAATACTGCTTTAGCCGCATCCTACAAATTAGGATCTGTTGTCTTTTTATTTTCATTAATTTAAAATACATTCTAAAATCCTATGTAATTTCTCCTTTGACCCACAGGTTGTTTAGAAATGTATGATTTCTTCCAAATACTTGGGAGGATTTTCCAGTAATCTTTTTCTTATTGATTTCTAATTTAATTCCATTGTTGTCAGAGAATATACTCTGTGAGAATTGAATCCTCTCAAATTTATTGAGATTGTTTTATGGTGCAAAATACGATATACTTTGGGACCTGTTCCTTTTGCACTTTATTTTGTTTAATGTTTTTTTTTTTTAAGATTTTATTTATTTATTGGACAGAGATATAGAGACCACAAGTAGGCAGAGCAGCAGGCAGAGGGAAAGGGAGAAGCAGACTCCTTGCCAAGCAGGGAACCTGCCTCAGGGCCCCATCCCAGGACCCTGGGGTCATGATCTGAGCGGAAGGCAGCCACTCAACTGGCTGAGCCACCCAGGCACCCCTCCTTTTGCACTTTAATAAAAAGATTTTCTGGGGGCACCCGGGTGGCTCAGTTGGTTGAATGTCCTGCTCCTGAATCTCAGCTCAGGTCTTGATTTCAAGGTTGTGAGTTTAAGGTCCAGTTGGGTTCCATGTTGGGCATACAGCCTACTTAAAAATCAATCAATAAATAAAAGATTTTCTGCTATTGTTGAGTGGAGGGTGCTATAAACGTGGATTAGTTTGGTCAAAAGTGTTGTTCAGATCTTCTGCATCCTTACTGATTATCGATGTGCTGTTCTATCAATTATTGAAGGAATCGTGTTGCGTTTTCACACTATGGTTGTTGACATGTCTGTTTCTATATGGCATTTTCGCTTTGTGTACTTTGAATCTCTGTTATTAGGAGCATATCATTTAAAGTTGTTCTATCCTCTTAATGAATTGACCACTTCATTATTAGGAAATAACCTTCCTTGTCTCTGATAATATTCTGTGTCTCAAAATCTAAAATATATTATTTATATAGGCACTCTGGCTTTATTTTGGTTAGAGTTAGATATATATAATTTATATGTGAAAGTAGAATAAATATATATTTTATATTTTTATTTGTATATTTTATAAATATATATTTACATATATTTTTATGTTCATATAGAAATATAAAATATGCTATAAGTCCAGGTTATCACCTGTGCTTCTGACAAATCAGCTAGAAACCAGAGGTTCCCACAACCCCTTTCTCCGTTGTGATTAATTTACTAAGTGGCTCACAGGACCATTTATGAGTTTACGAGGATATAATAAAGGATACAGGGAAACATCTAGATAGAAGAGCTGCATAGGGCGAGGGATGTGGAAAGGGGCATGGAGCTTCCATGCCCTCCTCAGGCAGGCACTCTCTAAGCACGTTCACGTGTGCACCATCCCAGAAGCTCCTTGAACCCCACAGTCTTGGGATTTTAATGGAGGCTTCCTCATGCCAGCATGATCATTCACATAGGCACGATCATTTTTTTTTTTTTAAGATTTTATTTATTTGACAGACAGAAACACAGCCAGAGAGGGAACACAAGCAGGGGGAGTGAGAGAGGGAGAAGCAGGCTTCATGCAGAGCAGGCAGCCCGATGTGGGACTCGATCCCGGGTCTCCAGGATCATGACCTGAGCCGAAGGCAGTCGCTTAACCAACTGAGCCACCCAGACACCCCTAGGCACGATCATTATTAACCCGATTTCCAATCCCACTCCCCTCTTTGAAGAATGTTCCAAACTTCTAATCATGGTTGGGTCTTTCCGATGACCAGCCCCCATCCGGAGCTTACCCTATACCGCTTTATTAGAATAAAAGATAATGCCTGTCACCCAAGGGATTAAGGAAATCTGTGCCAGGAACTGGAGTCAAAGACCAATTATTAAAACAAAGATGCTCCTTATGCTCTTATCACTTAGGAAATTACAAGGGCTTTAGGAGCTCTGTGCCAGGAACTGGGTGCAATTGTATTATATTATATATTGTATTATATATTGTATTGTACTGCATATATTATATTGCATTATATTACATATTGTATTTATATTATATATTATATTCATATGTATATTTTTCTATTACTATTTTTTTTTCGTTTTTTAATTTCTTTGGTTTATTTAGACAGCATAGTTGGGTCTTGCTTTTTTATCCAATCTGACAAGCTCTACCTTTTAACTTTTAATTGGGAACATTAAAGTCAGCAGTTAAAGAACGTTTTCTGTGAAGGACCAGGTAATAAATATTTTAGGCTTTGTGGGCTGCATGTGGATTTGCTACATATCGTTCTTCTCTTCCTTTTTAACAACACTTGGTAATGTACAAATCTTTCTTAGCTTGAGGGCCACGTGAAAACACGCTGCAGGGAAGGTCTGGTCTGCAGACAGAGTTTGCCTCCCCTCCCATAAACCATTTACATTTTATGTTATTATTGACATGGGGGGACTTAAATCTGCCATCCTGGTATTTGTTTTCTATTTGACGCATCTGTTCTTTGTTGCCTTTTTCCTCTCTTTGGAACTTCTTTTGAATTAACTGAATAATTTTTATGATTCCGTTTTATCTCATTCATTAGTTTATTTGGTATAACTCAGCGTTTTATTTTTTACTGATTACTTTATGGCTTATAGCACACATCTTTAACTTGTTAGCCTACCATCACGTAACATAATACCATTTAAAAGATAGCATAAAAATATAGCGTATTATACTTCCATTTTCCTCTTCTAAATCTTTGTGTTTTTGTCATCAAATATTGTACTTGTCTATGTTATGAACTCCACAGTACATTGTCATTGCTTTTTCTTTAGTCAATTATCTTTTGAAAATATGTTTTAATATAAGAAAAAGGTCTTTTACATTTCCCCACATACTCATCATTTTTGATGCCCTCCATTCCTTTATGTATATCCATATTTCCATCTGGTTTCATTTTTCTTCTGTCTGAAGGACGTCCTTTAATATTGTTTGAAGAGAAGATCTGCTGGTGATTAATTTTTCCAGCTTTCGTTTGTTTAAAGAAATCTTTAGGTTACAGTTCTGGGTAAAATGGAGAGCATACTCCACCCTGTCTTTCCTACAGAATACAGCTGTAAAATCTGGACAGAATACACAGACCGAAGACTATGAAAAGTCAATATTAGCAAGCACATTGGGAAAGAAGACAAAAATTTGGAGTACCGCTGAACAACTGGTGAGTCTATTGATATTTTTCCCCCTCTGGTATCTTGCAGCAGGAGCTCGGGACAGCCTGAAACCGAGAAGTGTCATTAGCATAAACAGTGAGAAGTGCGGGCAAAACCTAGTTCTGGCCTGAGGAGCAGGGAAGAGACTTCGTAAGCTCAGAGAGAGGAAAGAAATCCTTTTTTTTTTTCTTTTCTTTTCTCCAATCTCTCATGCCAAAGCCTCAAGCGTTCTGTGGAAGTGATGAGAGACATCCCCGTGGAGGCCACAAGACTAATTTCCCAATAACCACATCTACCAAAATGATGAAATAGATAACAGGGATGGTTCCCTATCTCCTGAAAAAATGGAACTTATGGCTCGAATTTACCAGGGAACCAATCTGAGGTTGGGTGCTTTCTGTTTGGGAAGGTCAGCAATTATTGATTCAACTTCTTCGATAGCTGGTTTCTGCTCATTATTACCAAGTGACTTATGGCACATTTTGTCTTTCACTGAATTGATCCATTTCCCTAAATTGATCTATTTCCCTAAATTGATCCATTTAGGTTGTCAGATTTGTGGGCATAGAGTTGATCACAATATTCCGTTATTATCCCTTTAATGTCCATGGGATCTATATAACTTTCTCCTATTTCATTTCTGATATTAGTAATTTGGCCCTTTCTCTCTTTTTCTTGTTTAGCCTGGTTCAGAGGTTTACCAGTTCTATTGATGTTTTTAAAAAACAAGATTTTTGAATTTATTAGTTTCTTCTTGTTTTCCCATTTTCAATTGAATTGATTTCTGCTCTCATTTGTATTATTTCTTTTCTTCTGCTTACTGTGGGTTTGATTTGCTTTTCTTTTTTGAGTTTACTAAGGTAGATGCTTAATTGACTGATACATGATCTTTCTTCTTTTTAAAATACATTCAGTGCTATAAATTTCCCTCTAAGCACAGCTTTTGTTGCATCCCATAAATTTTGATAGGCAGTGTTTTCATTTCATTTTGTTTTACATATTTTTAAATTCCTCTTGAGGTTTCTTCTTCGACTCACGTGTTATTGAGCAGTAGGGTTTTTAATCTCTAGGTATTTAGGGATCTTTAAGCATTTTTCTGTTGTTGATTTCTACCTTGATTTCATCATGATCTGAGAGTGGACACTGTATGATTGATAGTCTTGATATTCTTTTAAGTGAGAATGTTATGAAATAAGTTTTGACCATAAAATATAAATTTTAATAGATACAGACTATTACAGATTTTCTATTATTTTTTCTATTTTTTTCTTTCTTTTTTTTATTGAAGTATAATGCACATACTATGAAATTCACCTTTCTAAAGTGTACCATTCAATCCTGTTTAGTATATTCACAAGGTTGTGCAAGCATCCCCATTATCTAATTTTGCTCAGGTGGGACAGGATGGCTAGAGGGGGCTGCAGTTGGTATCTCCCTTCCCCCAAGTCAGCGAGGCTCTGATAAAACCCCAGCAAGTGAGACTCTGGTTAGACAGTTTCTCCTGAGGGCAAACTTTGCTAAGAAGAACAGAATGCTCTGGCATATTTCATAATGGCTTGTTTTCCCCTCCCTCTGCCAGAAGCAAGAGGGAATTTTTCTCTGATATTCCCTGCGAGAAGCTGCTAGAGCTCCAGGAGGTAAAAGTCACAGAAGTGTGTGTGGGCGGGGTCGCCCCAGGACTTGATCCCCCTGGAGTTTTTACCTCTCAGATCCATCCACACCAGAGCCTCCTCCAATTGTCAATGGCAGTTCAGGTTTCTACCCCAGCACTGGTTCCCACTGGTTTCTGCTCAAGGGTTTCTCTCCAGTAAGTTGTAAACTCTCTGTTATTCATCTGTCTCTGTGATTTTGGGGACAGCAATTTTCCCTGTGACCTCACTTCTTTGATTTATCTACAAAGAGTTGTTGATTTTTTAGTTTATTCAATCTTCCACTTGTTGTTAGGACAGAATGGTGACTTCCAAACTTCTTATATGCTGGATGGGAAAATTTCCCTTCTATTTTTAGTTTGCTGAAAATATTTTAATCATAAATGGATGTTGGATTTTACCAAAGGCCTCTTGTAGCAACTATTGAGATGACTGTCATTTTTAACCTTTATTCCATTAATATGTTGTATTACATGGACTGATTTTTTTTTAAAGCCAACATTGTATTTCTGGGATAAATTCCACTTGACTTTTTTTTTTTTTTAAGATTTTATTTATTTATTTGACAGAGAGAGATCACAAGTAGGCAGAGAGGCAGGCAGAGAGAGAGGAAGAAGCAGGCTCCCTGCTGAGCAGAGAACCCAATGAGGACCTTGATCCCAGGACCCTGAGATCATGACCTGAACTGAAGGCAGAGGCTTTAACCCACTGAGCCACCCAGGCACCCAAATTCCACCTGATTTTAAGGCCCTCTCTGTTTTATATATTTCTTGGTCGCTTTTCTAATATTCCTAAAGGATTTTTCCATCTTTCTTCATGACAGCTATTGGTCTATAGCAAAGATCAGCTTTTTCTGTAGAGTCAGGTAGTAAATATTGAGACTTTGCAGACCATTGAATCTGTGCCATGACTAATCCATTCTGCCACCGTAGCATGAGCAGCAATGGGCGGTATGTAAATTAATAGGTGTGGCTATGTTTTAATAAAACATTATTTACATAAATAGATTGCAGGTTGGCTTTGGCTCAAAGACCAAATCTTGCTAATCCCTCATCTATATTTGTGAGGGGTTTCCTCCCTTGTAACATCTTTGTCTGGTTTCATATCAGAGGCCTCATTACATTGGTTGGGAAGTATTCCCGACTCTGTGTTTTCTAGAAGTCTCTTACCATTATCTCATCCTCAGTTGTTCACTGGTATTTATCAGTTCCAGCCATTTGGGCCTTGTTGGAAAATTTTAACAATAAAATATAAATGTTAGTCAATATAGACTCAGTTGGATTTCTTATTTTTTCTTTTTTTTATTGACATATAAATACCACAAAATTCACCTTTTTGACATGTACCATTCAGTAGTTTTTAATATAGTCACAATGTTGTGCAATCATCACCATTATCTAATTCCATAGCATTTCATTTACCCCAAAGAAACTTCATAGTGATTAGCAGACATTCCTCATTCATCCTCCCCTGCTCCTAGGCCCCTGGCAACCACTTTCTGTGCCTACAGATTTGCTTATTCTGGATATTTCATATTAACAGAATCACACAGTATGTGACCTTTTGTAGCTGACTTCTTGCACTCAGCACCATGTTTTCAAAGTGTGTCCATGTTATAATATGTATCAGAATTTCATTCATTTTCACAGCTGAATACGATTCCATTGTATAGACACACTAAGTTATTTATCCAATCATCAGTAGATGGGCCTGAGGTTTGGGTACTGTGAAAAATGTTATTGTGAACATTTGTGTTCAAGTATTTGTATGAACATATGTTTTCAATTCTCTTGGGTATATACATAGGGTAGAATTGCTCCTCTGGTAACTCTATGTTTAACTTTTCAGATATTGCCAAACTATTTTTCAAAGTGACTGCACCATTTTATATTTCTGCCAGCAATGTATGAAGGTTCCAATTTCTCCATATTCTTGTCAACACTTTTTATTGTCTTTCTTTTTTATTATAGCCATCACAGTGGTTTTGATACATCATAGTGTGGTTTTGATTTTCATTTTCTTAGTGACTAATGATGTTTGAACTTCTTTTCATGTGCGTATTGGCCATTTGTAAGTATATCTTCTCTGGAAAAATGTCTATTAAAATCCTTTTCACATTAAAAAATGGGGTTATTTATCTCTTATCGTTGTGTTGTATGAGTTGTTTATATAGTCTGGAAACTAGTTCTCTCTTAGTTAAATGATTTGCAAATATTTTCTCCCAGTCTGTGGGGTGTCTTTTTCACTTTCTTGATGGTGTTTTGAAATACAAAAGTTTAAAAGTTTTGATGAAATCCAATTTGTTTTTTCTATTGTTGCTTATGCCTTTCACATTACATCTAATAAACCATTGCTACTCCAAGGTCATAAAGATTTGCACCTATATTTTCTTCTAAGAGTTTTATAGCTCTAGTGCTTATACTTAGGTCTATGATACTTTGAGCTAATTTTTGCATGTGATGAGAGGAATTGTTTTCTTAATTTCATTTTTCATGTATTCATCTCCAGTGTAGATAGATTCAATTTATTTGTTAATCGGTCTTGTATTCTACAACCTTGGTTAATTTATTAGTTCTAATAGTGTGTGTGTGTGTGTGTGTGTGTGTGTGTGTGTGTGTGTGTTCCTTAGGATCTTCTATGTACAAGGTGCTGTCATCTGCACATAGAGAAGATGGTACGTCATCCTTTCTACTTAAATGCCTTTATTTCTTTCTCTTGCCTGACTTCCCTAACTGGAATGTCCAATACAGTGTGGTCAGAAGTGGTGAGAGGAGACATCCTTGTCTTATCCTTGATCTTAGGGGAAAACTTTCAGGCTTTCACCATTAGGCATGATGTTAACAGTGAATTTCCCATAGGGGCTCTTTATCAAATTGAGAAAGCTTCTTTCTATTTCCAGTGTGTTCCGTGCTTTTTATAAAAAGGGTGTTGGATTTTGTCAAACACTTTTTCTGAATCTGTTTAGATGATTATGTGGTTTTGCCCTTTTATTTTGTTGATGTGGTGTATCAACTTGGTTGATTTTTGTCTGTTGAATTGACCTTGCATTCCTGGGATAAATCCCATTCGGTCACACTGTATAATCTTTTTTGTATGTTAGTGGATTCATTTTCTAGTACTTTGTTGAGAATTTTTGTGTCTGTATTTGTAAGGATTATTAGTCTGTAGTTTTCTTTCCTTGTATTGTCTTTGTCTGGTTTTGGTTATCAGGGCCTCAGAGAATGAGTTGGGAAATGTGGCATTTCCTATTTTTGGAAGCGTTCTTGAAGAATTGATGTAATTCTTCTGTTTTCCCCAGCTTTATTGAGATATGATTGACAAATAAAAATTGTATATATATTAAATATATAACATGGTGTTTTGACATATGTACATATGGTGAAATATTTACCACAATCAAGCTAATCCCCATACCCATCATCTTACATAGTTATGTTTTTTTTCAAGTGAAAATACTTGAAATCTACTCTCTTAGCAAATTTCAAGTATACAGCGTATTATTAACTATAGCTCCCATACTGTAAATTTAGTCTCCAAAACTCATTCATTTTATAACTGAAAATTTTCACCCTTCGACTAACTTCTCTTCCATTCACCAAATTCCCAGATCCTGGTAACTCCCATTCTATCAAACTCCCAGTTTGACTTTTTTAGACTCCACATATTAATGATCACACAGTATTTTTCTTTGTGTATCTGGCTTATTTCATTTAGCATAATGTCTCCCAAGTTTATCCACGTTGTCACAAATGGTAGAATTTCCTTGCTTATTAAGGCTGGATAATATATCATTATATATCTGCCATATTTTCTTTATCCATTCATCCATCAGTGACCACTTAGGTTGTTTCTAGATCTTGGCTTTGTAAATTGCTGTAATAAACATAGGAGTGCTGCATCTCTTTGAAATAATGATTTGATTACCTTTTGATATATATCAATTGGGATTGCTGGGCCATATGGTAGTTCTATTTTTAATTTTTTGAGGAAACTTTGTACTATGTTCCCTAATGACTGTACCAATTTACATTCTTACTAACAGTGTATAAGGGTTCCCCTTCCTTTATATGTTCTCCAACAATTGTTACTTAAAAATATTTTTATAATAGCCATCCTTATAGGTGTAAGGTGATATCACATTGTGGTTTTGATTTGCATTTCCTGATGATTGGTAATGTTGTACATCTTTTCATATACTTGATGGCCTTTTTTTTTTTTTAACCTGTTGGCCATTTGTACATCTTCTTTGGAAAAATATTTATTGAAGTCTTTACCCATTTTAAAGTTAAGATACTTGTTTTCATTTTGGGGTTTTTTCTTCCCCTGTGAAGCTGCATGAGTTCCATACATATTTTGGATATTAAACCCTTATTGGATATATGGTTTTCAAATATTTTCTCCCATTCTATATGTTGCCTTTTCTTTTTGTTGGTTGTTTTCTTTGCAGTGCAGAAACTTTAGTTTGATGTAGTTCCACCTATTTATTTTTGCTTTTGTTACCTGTGCTTTTAGTGCCAAGACCAATGTCAAAATATTTTCCCTTGTTTATGAAATATTCCCTTCAAAATATT
Source organism: Spilogale gracilis (assembly GCA_004023965.1). Classification (NCBI taxonomy): domain Eukaryota; kingdom Metazoa; phylum Chordata; class Mammalia; order Carnivora; family Mephitidae; genus Spilogale; species Spilogale gracilis. Next base: position 15,697 of record PITA01028388.1, read on the forward strand.
TTCTTCTTGGAGTCTCAGTTTCAGGTCCTGCGTTTAGTTTTTGTGTGAGGTATAGGAGTCCACTTTCATTCTTTTGCATGTAGATAATCCAATTTCCCCAACACCATTTATTGCAGAGACTATCCTTTCCCCTTTGTGTATTCTTGGCAACTTTGTCTAAGATTAGTAGACTATATGCATGAGCATATTTCTGGGCTCTATATTCTTATTCTGTTTCATTGGTTGATATGTCCAGGTGTTTTTTTGTTTTGTTTTGTTTTGTTTGCCACTATCATACTGTTTTGATTACCATGGATTTGTAATAGAATTTGAAGTCAGAAAGTGTGATGCCACCAGCTTCTTGCTCAAGATTACACTTGCTGTTCAGTGTCTTTTGTGGTCCCATTCCAGGATTATGCTTTCTGTTTCTATGAAAAATACCACTAGAATTGTGAGAAGGATTGCATTGAATCTGATGATAGCCTTTGACAGGATGTACATTTCAACAATGTTAAGTTTTCCAGTCCATGAGCATGGGATATCTTTCCATTATTTATGTCTTCCTTAATTTCTTTCATGATTGTTTTATAGTTTTCACTGTATTGATGTTTCACCTCTTTGGCTTACTTTATTCCTAAGCATTTTATTCTTTTTGATGCTATTGTAAAGGGAATTGTTTCCATGAACAAATTATTGTAGATATAGTTATTTTAAAGTCTTTTGTATTTTAACCTTTATGCTAGACTTAAAATTAATTTACACACCACAGTTAAATTAATAGAGTATTCTGAATTTGGCTATATTCAGTGGTTATGAGACTGGATGGCATGGTACTTTTAGTTCTAGTGGTGCTGGGTGGGAGCCTGAGTGTGTCTGTAGGAAACCAGTATGCAAGCAATTCCAGAAGAGATGCTAAGCACCTGTCCAGGACCCTAAATCACCCAGCATAGGTGTTGCCCATAGCTGCTGCTCAGCGCTGTTGAATGACTACATAAGAGCTAGCTAGTCAGCAGTCATCTATTCAAGTCTGCTGAGTGTATGAACTTGGGTCTCCTGCCTCCTGCCCCACAGCTATCTTTCCTTGTAGCTCTAGCCTCTTGATTTCTCACCTGTGGGCTTGGCTCCACCTCAGGCTTTAGGACCAGCTGGGCCTGCCCTGAGGCAGGGGGATTTAAGCACTTCCAGACAACCCTTCTGGGGCTTTACCTCAAATCAGTCTGGCTCTGGATCTAATTTCATGTTTGGTTTCTGAGTGATGGCCTCATTCTCACAGGGCAGGCCGCACCCCATTCCCTGATTGTGGGGTTTGGGCCCTTATGCCACAGACCTCAGTTCCTATCTCAGCTGCCCGCCCAGCCGGTCACACCTCCTTGGCATTTGTATTTGGCCCTGAGCTCCCTGGGCTACTCAGCTGTCCACACAGGATTTTGAATGTCGTGTGAGCCCACTGCTACTCTCTGATGGACCACCCACAAGGCTGATACCTGCCTTTGGGACCCTCTGCGGTTGGATAGAGTGGGTAGGGAGAGTCTGCGGCCCCTTTTCAAATCTGACCTTCCAGAATCAGTCACTTGGCCACCCCCAGCCAGATTCTGCCCAGAAGCTGCTGGCCTCCAAGTCTGCACTTCTAACTCTATGCTTAGGCTCACATGCCACCCAGTTCTTGTCCTCATGGCCTTGTGGGGTTTGTGGTCCTGATCAAATTAAGACAGTCATGGCATAGGGTGGGCACAGTGTTTCTCCAAGGACACATTTCTTTCTCAGCTACTGTATTTGGCCGGAGTTTGGGAGGAATGAAATAGGAGATGAGAAGCAGGGAGTGTTGGTTCTCTGTGGTTAGAAGCTCCGAATCTGGTGTGGCAGCCCTTCTAGGATCGCCACCTCTGCTTTGGTGGACAGCTCTGACTGTTGCCAGCAGTCCCACCTCACATACAAGTGGCTGGCTCAGTTGGGTTTCCCAGAAGCAGAGCCTGAGTTGGGGATTAGGTGCCGTGATTCCTGGAGAGAGGGAAGCAGAATGTGGCCTCGGGGAAAGTTTGTTCTTGGCCTGATCCACAGGGAAGATCTAGAACATAAACCATACCCCAGTGTAGACGCCATCCCACCTGAGGCAAGGACATCCCCATTTCAGTTGATCATAGACTGTAGGCTACTCACCTTCCAGGCTAATGGCTCCCATCAGCTGAGGGCTGTTCTCTGGAGAAGGGCCAATGTCCACACTTCACAGTTGTGTGGGTGCCAAGCCTGGCAAAGGGGATTTGGGTGGTGCTCTAATAGCATTGACCACAGCCTCTTTCTCTGTCTGAGTCCTCTGAGCTGGGGCCTCTCTTAGCCTGAGAGCTGGTACAGCCTGAAATGTGGGAATGAGGGTTAGCTCCCCTGGCAGAAGCCCTTGGCCAGTGAAGGATGGGAGCCATCAGAAAATGCCCATTTCCTGCCCTGGGAACAGACCAATCTAGGGAACATTCTAGGCAGTCCCGGAGGTTCTGGCAGAATTGAGCCCTCGCTGTCTATGCTGGATCTTGAGAGCATTCTTAGGGCCTTCAGGCTTTCCCTCTCCTCTCTCTTGTCTCCTGGAATCATCTCCTGAATGCACACCCTTACTTAGACACTGCATTCAGGATGACCCAGACTAGAACATGTTGAGGAGGGTTTCTACGGGGCAGAAGTTTTGGCTGTACTGGGGGTAATAGAGACTCCTGAAAGGTTTTGTGCTGGGCCAGGAAGACTGAATTGGGTTTTTTACTTTAGGACAGTCTCACCATGGGAAGGAGGTAAGAAGTAGACAATAGCACAGTGGTCCCTGGGAGAGGGGGCTGGCTGGTAGGTGTTGGGGGAGGAAAAGGAAAAGAGTCACCAGGAAGGAGAGAGACGGGACTCAGGCTGGATAGAGTGGGTAGGGAGAGTCTACGGCCCCAAGTCCTGGTAGTGTGGAGCCCAGGGCCCGGGGCAGGATTGGGCCTCAGAGCAGAGCTGGTTTGGGGGCAGCAATTTGCCCAGTACCCTCCTTCTCAAAAAGAGCAATGATTCCATGAAATTTCCAGAAGACGCAAGTCTATAGACCAGAAGGATTGGGCATTGGGTGTTGGTGATTATTGAAGCGGTAATGAAATATTCTAGAATTAACTGTGGAGATGGCTGGACAACTCCGCAAATATACGAAAAACCGTTCAATCGTACACTTTAAATGAATGATTTATATGGTACCCACATTATATCACGATAAGGCTGTTATTTAAAACAAAACAAAACAACAATGGGTACAAAATTGTGCAAGGGATATGGGATTGGCTGTGGGAGGGAACTTTGCTGACTAATAGGAGGTGGGATGGACCTCAAAAATCCTGTTACTCAACTGACCTTATTTACCAGTGGAACGCCGGGCCCGTCTTGCTCATGGGACAGGGTGAGTCAGGGGTTTGAACCCCGTGTCTCTGGACTCCCCAGCCCCTCATTCCCCCAACTACCTCCATTCATTTGCCTGCCGCCACCCCCTCCCCGGCCCCTCCGCCCAGCAGCGTTGCCTCCCTTTTGGCCGGCAGCCTGGTGAGAGGTGGGTGACAAATAGGATGAGTGACCTTTCTGCGTTCTGCCCCCACCCTGCCCTGCCGGTGAGTCTGACTGCCCCCTCCTGGGGGTCTCCATGCTGCCAAGGAAGCGGCCTGGGAGGACCTGCCTTGGGTGGAGGGACGAGACGTTTAGTTCTCTAAACAAGAAGGGTCGGGAAATTGAGTCTGACACCTGGCAAGGCCCCTTGCCTGGGCAGCATGCTGTGGAGCCTGGCCCTCACTCCGGCAAGGCTCTCC
>PITA01028389.1:0-19476 GCA_004023965.1 Spilogale gracilis
CACCTTCAGGCCTCCCTCCTTTAGGCCTCGCTCGCTCCAGTTAGCTCCATTCCCTGATGCTTGCTTCATTCCTCTCCGTCTCCAGTTGGCCCTGCTCAGGACTAGAGCCTTACCTGTCGTATAAGACCTGGAAAGTATTTCCCCTGAACACGAGCCAGCTCACTTCCTACATTGTTCCCAGCCAGTACAGTTTTCCTCCTCAGGTCAGCTCCCAGTGGCCTGGTCCTGCCTGTGCTCTGCCTGGCCCTGTACTTCCACCCTTTCCAGTCAGTGTCCTGCGATCCAGTCCCGCCCTAGTGTTAATTCTATTCATGCCTAGACCCACGGCACTCTCCTCCACCACTTGGCCTAGAGCCCTGCCTTTCCAGGCTGCCTTTGCCCCAGACTCTCACCCATCTTCACCTTTCCTGGCCCTGTGCTCACCCCGCTTGCCAGCACTTCCAGTCCATTCTGCAGACCCTGGAGGAGCAGGTGTCTGGAGAGCGACAACGCCTGGTGGAGACCCATGCCACCCGTGTCATCGCCCTTATCAATGACCAGCGCCGGGCTGCCTTGGAAGGTTTCCTGGCGGCGCTGCAGGGGGATCCGCCTCAGGTGCGGGAGCCGTGGGGGCGGGGGGCGGAGGGTGAAGAGGCCTGGGGCAGGCCTGGGCAGCCTTCCTCCCTTCTGCAGGCAGAGCGTGTGCTGCTGGCGCTGCGACGCTATCTGCGTGCGGAGCAGAAGGAACAAAGGCACACGCTGCGGCACTACCAGCACGTGGCTGCTGTGGACCCTGAGAAGGCCCAACAGATGCGCTTCCAGGTACTCAGATCCTTCCAGCTCCTAAATACCCCGTTTTCCCTCTGACCCCAGTATCTGGAACCCCATCCCTCCGATGCTCTTTCTGTCCCTTGGACCCCCTTCCTATTCTTGGCAACCCCCCAGCCCTGTGCCTTGGGACCCTTTCCAGCCCCTTGGATCCCTCTGACCCTGGAACACTGCCCGCACCCCACCCCCACCATCCCTGTGCCTTTGACTCCCTTCTTGTCCCTTGGATTCCTACTTCCTGTCCCAGAATCCCCCTCCTGGGCCCTGTATCCTGTTCCTGCCCTTTTGCTCTCCTTTCTCCTCACTCCACTTGTTTTCCCTGCAGCCCTTCTTCTGTGCCTTCAGATCCCAATTCCTATTTCTTGGATGTTCTCTTCCTGTCCCTGACTACTCCATTCTGCAGTTTTGAACTCCAGGTCTTGCCCTTGAACCACATCATTTCCGTAGGACCCCTTGATCCCGCTTCCTTCTCTTTAGCCCCTGTAACCTCACTTTCTATTCCTCAGACTCTACTTTCTGCTCCTCCTGCTCACTCAGTCCATGTCTTCTATGCCTTAGTCCTTGTATCCTGTACTTACATTGTCTCTTGTGCACTTTTCCTAGTGACTACTCCTTTCCCTTCTTCCTTACTTCCTTTTCCAAGTCTGTCTGCTGTACGTCTTTTCCTTTTCTTTTTATTCTGCTTCTCCTCCTCCAGTTTTCTTCCTCCTGTGGCCCAATTCCTGGCCTTTGGACCCTACTTTCCGTCCATTGTAAATGCTACTTTTCTTTGGACCCTGTTGACCTTCCTGCTTCACCCTGCCTCAGTTTCCCATCTCTTCCCGGCTCAATCTCCCACAGGTGCAGACCCACCTTCAAGTCATTGAAGAAAGGATGAATCAGAGCCTGGGGCTGCTTGACCAGAACCCTCAGCTGGCTCAGGAGCTGCGGCCCCAGATCCGTGAGTGCCTGTGACCCCTGGTTTCCATTCCAGGGCTTCTTAAGGCAGGGGCCCACCTTTGCTGGTTAAAGCAAGTGACAAAGCCAGTCTAGATTCCAAAGAAGGGCCCCCCATGAGAAAGCCCTCCAAAGAAGGGCCCCCACCAGAAAGTGTGATCTACCGCAGCCCCCAGCTATTGTGACTTCCTACTGGATATCCCACACCTAACCCTACTCATTTTTTTTAAAAGATTTTATTTATATATTTGACAGAGAGAAATACAGCTAGAGAGGGAACACAGGAAGGGGGAGTGAGAGAGGGAGAAGCAGGCTTCCTGCTCAGCATGTGGGGCTTGATCCCAGGACTCTAGGATCATGACCTGAGCTGAAGGCAGTCACTTAACCAACTGAGTCACCCAGGCACCCCCTAACCCTACTCTTTAAAGAAGCCATTCTCTTGAAACTTCAACCTCCATCCTCCCTGACAGGGGTGTCTCCACCTAGCTCCCCACTTTCCCAGATCATACTTTTGGCTATGCCCAATGACTCTACTGTTAGGGTGCCGTTTCATCCCCCAGTTTTGTTTTGAGGCATCCATATGCTCATGATCTCGACCCCCTTTCTACATGTTCCCCTCAGAGGAGCTCCTCCACTCTGAGCACCTGGGTCCCAGTGAATTGGAAGTCCCCGCCCCAGCGGGCAGCAGTGAGGACAAGGGTGGGCTGCAGCCTCTGGATTCCAAGGACGGTGAGTTAATCTAAATACAGATAGCCCCAGACTTTGGAGACAAGCACCCAACCTCCATTCTAATCCCCTAAAGTCTAGGGGTATCTTAGCCAACGCAGTGAGTGGGAGAGGATAGGAACAGATATCTAAGGTTGTAGAGACCTCTAGGATCCTTGATCCTCCCCCCTTGGCCCTCGGGAGGGTGTATCTCCACCCTTTCCTCGATGATGCCCTCCTTCTTCACTGTTCCGCCTATCTTCCCTCCTCTGGCTGCCAGCAGACACCCCCATGGCCCTTCCAAAAGGTGAGTATCTCCCAGAATAGACCCCAGCCACCAAAGCCCGCTAGTCCCTGAGTCCAGAATGGGAAAGGGTCTATCTTTTGGGAACTCCAGACCTGCTGGGGTAGAGTCTCGTGCCTCTTCTAACCACCTCCTTAGGCAGGGGTAGCACTATTCTCGACTCTCGGGAATAAGATAGGACTTGGGGGTTAGGGTCCACAGAACAAGATGCCGCATCCTCTGCGAAAGAGAAGATGTCTCCCCTGGAGCAGTATGAGCGAAAGGTAAGTCAGACCTATGGGAGCCTGAGGGTGGATGAGAGAGGGGTCCTGGACTCCAGGGTCTGAAGGAGGAGGGTGTTAGGGGTTTGGATTCCTTGGCCTGAGGGATGAAGGCATTGAGGACATGGACTTTGGGGTACTAGGGAAGAAGAAGACTGGGGGATGCCCTGTTGGGGTCCAGGGGAGGAGGAGGCTGGGGCCCAGACTCCTGAGTCACTGAAACCTCCTGCTTCCCCAGGTGAATGTATCTGTTCCAAGGGGTTTTCCTTTCCACTCATCGGAGATTCAGAGAGATGAGCTGGTAAGAGGAGGACTATTCTGGGTACCTAGGGGGAGAGGTCAGAAGTCAGTGGCTAGGCTGTGACTCCCAAAGCCACACAGGGCCTTGGTGAGCCTCAGAGATGGCCCCTGCCCCATGTCCTCTTCACGCAGGCACCAACAGGGACAGGGGTGTCCCGAGAGGCTGTGTCCGGTCTGCTGATCATGGGAGCAGGTGGGGGCTCCCTGATCGTCCTCTCCCTGCTGCTTTTGCGCAGGAAGAAGCCCTATGGGGCTATCAGTCATGGAGTGGTGGAGGTAAGAGACAAAACACCTGGGAGGGGGGAGGAATTCCAGACCCTGGACACAGAGGAATTGTGAGATCTGCGGTCAGGTCCCTATACCTCTGTTTTCCTCCCGGCCCCTATTGTAGGTGGACCCCATGCTGACCCTGGAGGAGCAGCAGCTGCGGGAACTGCAGCGTCATGGCTATGAGAACCCCACCTACCGCTTTCTGGAGGAACGACCCTGAACCAGCCCCCTTCACCCACTTTAGCTGAGCCCAGACCTTCCCTCTTTCTGGAGCCCCAGAACCCCAACTCCCAGCCTTGGGGGGTGGTCTCGAAAATGTTCATTTCACACTCTTTGTGAGAGGGCTGGAAATTCTTATTTCCCCTTTCCAATTCCAAATTCCATTCCCAAGAAATCCCCAGGTATTCCCAGCTGCCTCCCTGCTTGGGATTCCCTCACCTTAATTTATTTTGTAAGTTAATTTATTGTTCCTTAAGGTGACCACCAGCTTGGTCCCAGTGTCTGTTGTTCCCTAGAAGTCACCCTCCCATGTGCTGTCCACTAACAACCCAATAAAATCCTTTTCCCCACCATGCCATCCTGCGTGTCTGTGGGGAAATCAGTGGGTAATCATAGCTCTGGATGCTGGTGTGGATCCCTGCCCAGGCCTCCTTCACCTCTTCAAACAGTGTGAAGGATCTAAAGATCTGGGATCTAAAAATCTGGGAGGGGCCTGTAGGAGAGTGGGGATTGGCAGAGCCCAGACTGGCTAGGCTCCCCCTACCCACTCAAGAGCTCTCCGAGTGGGAGACCTCTATTTGCTGAGTCCAGGATAGACTGCCAGGAAGCTGTGTTCTGGCAGTTTCTCCTGCCTTCTAATTACCCTCACACTCTCAATCACACACAGCATCTACCCCCAGCCTGCAATCCCAAGGAGGGACTGAGAATCTTGAACCCCTCTTCCCATTCACAAGTTTTCATCCCTTCTTTGGGAGGCAATAGAAATCCCCCTGATGTGTGGAAATTCCAGTCACATGTCCCAGAGAGGGGAATGGGATGTCTGCCTATTGGAATTTAAACTCTCATGCACCCCATCTGGTGACGTTGGGGTTACCCCTCTGATGCTGTTCCCTGCCCCAAGAAGGTTGTTACGGAAATTAAAAGGGTTCGTATTTGTGGAGATGTGAGAACTGTGCTTGCTACTTCACAAGTATTTGTTAAATAAATTTTAAAACAGTGTGGCAACAGGGGCACCTGGGTGGCTCAGTTTGTTAAGTGTCTGCCTTCCTGATCCCAGAGTCCTAGGATCTAGCCCTGCACTGGGCTCCCTGCTCAGCAAGGAAGTCTGCCTCTCCCTCTCCATCTGCCTCTCTCTCCTGCTCATGCTCTCTCTCTCTCTCTTTCAAATCAATAAATAAAATCTTAAAAAAAAAAAAGAAAAAACAGTACGGCAGCAAATACTCATAAGGCACTCACCTTATGCCAGGAATTGATCCCAGAGCTTTTTATATACATTGACACATTTAATCCTTATTTCTATCCCATGAAGGAGGTACTATTACTATTCCCGTTTATAAGTTAAGAAATGGAGATAAGTAGTTATACCACATGCCCATAGTCACCATCTAGGAAGGGTCAGAGCTAGCGATTCAACCCGGGCAACCTGGTTCCAGCACTGATACTCTTAGTCATTCTGCTAGCCTGCTGTCTAGTAATTCGAGGCTGTTCCATATGCTGTTCAGGGTGTGTACTGCAAAATTCCAAGTGATACCCTTCACTTTCTAAAAACTGTAGATTTGCATTTTTACCACAACTTCCCAGCAGGTGGCAGTAATATGTCCTGCTCTAAAGTCAGCTTAGTACAGAATTTTCTGACAGATGGCCTAGGGAGGAAGCACCTAGAAATAGATTTTCTCCCAAAGAGCCTATGAACTCAGAGTGTTTCATCATAATATATACATGTAAATACAAGTCATGTAGACATAGTAATAGACATCGGGAGGAAGGTGCCTACATGATGCAAGTTGGATCCAATGCCACAGCTTCGTTGGAGAACCCAGTTTCCAGAATCATTCTGATACTGGGTAGACGTTCAGCTGTACCGTACTCTACCTGGCAGAAATCTAGGACCAGAACCACAGATAGGGGCAAATGCTGCCTTGGTGTTTTCACAGTCAACTGTGGGCAAGAGGCTGACAATGAGTAAGGAGCTCCAAGCATGTGGGACAGGAAGTGAAAGGCCATTTTGCTCACTATGCTCAGTGCGTGATTTCTTAATAACGTTTACATATAAATGCTGATACTTAGGGTGATTAATTTTAAAAGTCTTATTATTGGAATTCCAGCAGGGGGTTGCTATTGTTCATTTGATGCTCTCATGCCATTAGGCTCCCCTTCTTTTCCCATTGAAAACAATTTGTTAATTTTTCCTTTAATAATACAGGTCCTTAGAGACATTTTATCATTTGTCGTTTTCGATATGTATGTGCATGTGTTTGTCGACACATGTTGGGATATACATCTTACACGTCAGTAGACTCTCAGACGCCATCAATGGCAGGAAATATCCTTACAGGGGCGCCTGGGTGGCTCAGTCCTTTGAGCATCCAACTCTTGGCTTTCGGCTGAGGACATGATCACGAGTCCAGGGATCAAGCCCCACATTGGGCTCCACACTCAGCATGGAGTCTGCTCATCCCTCTCCCTCCCCCTCTGCCCCACCGCCCACTCATACAATTTCTAAGATAGATAGGTAGATAGATAAAATACCTTTATGCAAAGGAAGAAATACAGAAATTAAACTATGCCATACAAGAATCTATGGAATAACACTCTTATAAATTCCTCATGGGTCAGCTGCCACAATGTGCCTACGCAGAGCAGTGGATGCTGGTACAGTGGCTCCTGAGGTGGAAGCCTAACACAGGTGGCACTGAAGCTCCGCCTCCCAATATTCAAGCCCTGGTGTAGTGTCCCCTCCCCAAATTATGAGGCTTGGCCATGTGCATGACTTTGACCAATGTGATGTCAACAGGTTCGTGATGCAAGCAAGGATGTGGTGTTCTCTTGAATACTTCCTTTTGGAAACACCCGCCTTCCTGGAGAGACCACATGGAGAGATGCTTGGCCCTCTCCTAGTGGTTCCAGCCACCCAAGCTAAGCTGTCGACATGTGAGCGAAGTTGTCCAGCCCAATCAGGCTCCTAGCTGACTGCAGCCACATGAGGGACCACAGTGGGACTATCCAGATGAGCCCAGCCTAGACTGTAGGATCATAAGCAAATAGCAATGGTTGTTTTAAGCCTTAACTTTTGGGGTGGAGACATGGGCAAATGGCCCCACGTGTGTGTGGCTTGTTGTCTTTGAGAGGTTCTGAGCAGGGAGGGGCTAAGATGAGTCAGAGGGCTTTCGGTGCAGCTCTTTTGGTGATAAGATTGGGATGCAGTCCAGAGCAGAGGCTGTGGGGCAGTTATGAGAAGGGGGCATCAGGGAGGTCTTCTGTCTTAGTTCGGGTCTCTCCATAAGCAGGATTTGAGGACAGTCTATTGGTAGGGGAGGTGGGAAAAGACACAGAAAAGGGAAGACAGTCTGGAAAGGATATCAAGCCAGAAACAGTGTGGGGAACTAGGGCTTAACTCTGTTGGGGAATTCTGAGAGCCTGTGTAGAACACACACTTCCACATTATCCTCAGAAAGAGGTGAGGGACCTGGAGTCCTTCTATACCATCTCCTTTCAGTCTCTGGTTTGAGGGCTGTTAGACGGGAAGGGGCATCAGCTCGTTGGCACTTAAGGCTACCAGGCTCATACCCAGGGAAGAGTGGACACCAGTGGTCTCACGATGCCCACAGTCAGACCACCGGGTGCTGATGGGGTGAAGGTGTCAAGATGCAGACTTGGCACCCGCAGCCTGCTACATACCTCACCCCACACAGACAACCAAACACGCCTCCTCAGCCAAGCACCACAACCGCTCCCCTGCACAACGCCCCCGGAGATTAAGACAACAACAGTGCAGTCCAAACTGAGTTTATTAAGGAGTTTCAGATGGGGAGGGATTCACTGGAAATGCGGAGATCTGAGACAGGGACCCAGTTGAGTTATGAATTAGAAAGCCTAGGGTTTGGGGACTCCAATCTAGAAGAGTCCTTCCTATGTCTCAGGGGTAAGGACCTGAATTATATGGGTCCCAGGGAAGTTTGGGAGGGTCATCTCAGGAGCTCTACCAGATGACACTGGGAGCTATTGTGGGGGTACCCCAAGTACTATGTAGGGAAATCACATCTGGGGTTCTAGGTGAGTTGAACTAGACTTGAATAGAGGAGGGGGTCCCAAAAGATCCCAATAGAGAAAGGGTTAGGGGTCTAGGGTGTTTCACAGAAACAATCAAGGGGCCTCGATTTCACAGAAATCATCAAGAGGGCTCCTTGTGGGTGTGGGAGGGGTATTACACCACCCCAAATATTGGGGATCGTTTACCCCCCAGCAGCCATTTTGGGGTTTTAATGTAAGACCCCGATGGCAGGGCATTCCACACACATTATCATGGATTTGCAACATTAGCATACGCTGGCTGTCCCACAGGACGGTGGGGACTGGAAAATCAGTCCAGGTTCTGGGTTTGAGTCCTAAGAGGACAGGCCTGGGGGTGCCACACGGCTCCTCTTCAACAGCTGCCGGAGCTGCAGACAAGACAGGGGAGGAAAAGTCAGGGAGGCTGGAAAGAGAGGTCAGGGACACAGACCCTGTGAAGTTGGAGGGTAAGGTGGAGAAGAAGAGTAGGGTCAATCGGGTTTGCAGGTCAGGGGTTCAAAGTCAAGATTTGGGGTTAGGGATGATGGTTCCCATACCAAGAAAAGGTTCAGGAGCCAGAACTGGGGAAGAAAGGGAAAGGTGTTACTGGTTGGGGATTCCCACTTTGGGGTTAATGCTGATGACTGGGAGTCGAAGGGTAGAGGCAAGGGGTCAGAGGTCACATTTAGGGGTCAGAAGTCCGATTTTGAGGTCAGAACTCAGAGCTGGGGCAGAGGGTTGGACATCATACTTGGGAATCAAAGGCCATACCTTGAGGTCAGGATTCAGGGTTAAAAGCAGAGGTCAGGGTTGAAGTAGAGGTAAGGAGAAGTCACCGACACCAGGTTGGAAGTCAGATACTGGGCTCAGAGGTCACATTCTCAAGTCAAGTTAGGATAGGACCGAGGTCACTTCCTGAGATGAAAAGTCACCCTCTAGGGGCACCTGAGTGGCTCAGTCATTAAGTGTCTGCCTTTGGCTCAGGTCATGATCCCAGCCCCATGTCGGGCTCCCTGCTCAGGGGGTAGGCCTGCTTCTCCCTCTCCCACTCCCCCTGCTTGTATTCCCTCTCTCGCTATGTCTGTCAAATAAATAAAATCTTAAAAAAAAAAAAAAAAAAAAAAAAGTCATTCTCTAAAGTCATGAATGGGTAGGGTCAGGGGTTCACCCCGTTATGTCAGAGGCAGTTAGGACGGGCTCAGTGCTCACCCCCTCAGGGCCCGGCCCAGGCCGCAGCAGGTGGACAGGCTGCTCGTTCTCCAGGTTTCGCAGTGTTGGATCTGCCCCAGCTGCCAGCAGGCGCCGCACAATGGCCTCCTGGGGTGGCCCAGGGGGCAGGGCAGCCGCCATGTGGAGGGCTGTGTTCCCATGGGCCTGGCGACAGTGAGCGGAGCACTGATGAGGATGCGGACTCAGCTGGCCTGGGCCCTCAACAGTACACTCCAGAGTCCCACACTCCTGCCTTCACAGCCACATCCCCCGTGCCCCTACTCACATCCCGAAATCCCCTCCACAGTCACATTCCACGCGGTCTATGTCTCATAGGTTCCTGCAATCTACATACATCCACATCCTATACGGTCCCCACCTGGATTCCCTACATTGTCCCTGTCATGGCCACAGCCCACAGGCCTTCCAACAGCCCCCTGCTCTTCTCCGTCACATCTCACACAATTGCCCATGCCAACCTAGGCCCCCACCTTCATGTTGACAAAGGCCCGCAAGTCTCCCCGGGGCAGGTCAAGCAGCAGCTGGACCAGGGTAGGATTGGCGGCCTGCACGGCCAGATGCAAAACTGTCTTATTGCTCTTGATCTCCTGTAGAGAAAGGAACAGCGGAAGTCAGGCCAGTCCTCACACCCAGCGCCCTTCCTGCAGAACGCAAGAGCCTTTAGACACCTTGTCTCTTCTTTGCAAGCACCCTGGGGTGCCTTACACAGTTATCTATGTTGTGTACTATACAAGAGTACCACCTTTAAGGGGGGTGCCATTTGCATCATACACATCACAGAACTATGTGTTTACTTTGACAGTTTTCCAGCCCCAGTGTCTTTGGGAAGAAGGCTCTTATCCAATCCTCCAGAGGAGCTCTGGGCTTGCAGCTGCCCTGGCCACCCCACATTCTATTAGGCATGGTAAAATGTAGCCACATCCACATGAACTATACTTTATCTATAAGGATGTGACTTGAGCAGCATAATCAGCAGACTCACTAAGCCCATACGCACTTCCATACTGAGTTGTTCTCTTTAACTTCTGGAGCAAATAAAGACATTTTCCACAATGAAATTTTATTATGTGCCCTTCAAGAGTTTGTAATGATAATGCACATTAAAAATATGATGTATTTCTACAAGGCAAAACAACCTAGCTGGCTCAACAAATAAATAATGAAGAGGAAACAAGGAGATGGAGGGGGAAAACTCTAAATTAAAAATGACTTTAAAAGTCTTACAATGGCAATATGTGGGCTTTATTTGGGTCCCAGTTTTTTTCATGAAAAAAACATTACAGTCAATCAGAAATTTGAACACAGCCAGGAAACTTGATATTACGAAACTAATTTTTTTTTTTAAGATGAAATAATGGTATCAAGCTTAAAAGAGTTAACTTTAAACACACAAATTTTGGGGCTCCTGGGTGGCTCAGTTGGTTGGGCGACTGCCTTCGGCTCAGGTCATGATTCCGGAGACCCGGGACTGAGTCCCACATCGGGCTCTCTGCTCGGCGGGAAGCCTGCTTCTCCCTTTCTCACTCCCCCTACTTGTGTTCCCTCTCTGGCTGTGTTTCTGTCTGTCAAATAAATAAAATCTTTAAAAAAAAAAAAAAAGACACAAATTTTTGTGAATAAAAAGACATGCTTGGGTTTGCTTTAAAAATACTATAGGGAAGTCGAGGAATGGACAGGGCAGGACTGGGTACAAGTTGCTGATCACTGACATTAGGTATGGGAAAGTCGCTATACTATTTTCTGCATTTTACCTGTGTTCAAAGTTCTTTTTTTTTTTTTAAGATTTTATTTATTTATTTGAGAGAGAAGAGAGAGAGAGAGAGAGCCTATGTTCTCTGGCATGAGGCTACCTCATTTTAATCCTCTCTCTGACTCTTACAAGCTATAAGATTTTTAACTCCTATGCCTCAGTTTTTTGGTTTTTGTTTACTTATTTATTTAAGAGAGAGAGAGAATGACAGAGCATGAAAGGGGAGAGGGTCAGAGGGAGAAGCAGACTCCCTGTGGAGCTAGGAGCCCAATGTGGGACTCGATCGTGGGACTCTGGGATCATGACCCGAGCTGAAGGCAGTGGCTTTACCAACTGAGCCATGAAGGCACCTACCTCAGTTTCTTTATTAGTAAAGCAGGAACAGTAATAACAGTGCACATGTCAAAGGGGATCGCTGAGAGGCACCTGGGTGGCTCAGTGGGTTAAAGCCTCTGCCTTCGGCTCAGGTCATGATTTCAGGGTCCTGGGATCGAGGCCCACATTGGGCTCTCTGCTCAGCAGGAAGCCTGCTTCCTCCTCTCTCTGCCTGCCTCTCTGCCTACTTGTGATCTCTCTCTCTGTCAAATAAATAAATAAATAAATAAAATATTTTTTAAAAGGGGGGAATCTCTGAGGATTAGATTAGCTAATCCATGATACTTGATGACTAGAAAATGCTTGATAAATATAAGCTAAGATCAGTGATGTTATTCTCCTGGGCCCAGAAAAGCAAAGCTATGTGCTCAAGTTCCCATGGCTGGCAACAGGCAAAGTCAGCATTTATCTGACCGCCCTGGACGTCCAGGTGACCCATCCCACCCGCCCTTCTGGGGCTGGCTGCCCCCTGCCCTGCTCACCTGGCTGGTGTGGTCAGCACCCATGTGCAGCAACATCTGGACACAAGCCAGCCTGTCTCGGGCCTGGGTGCTCAGCGTCCGGGAACACAGGTCAGGTGGGTGCATAGCCATGTTGAGGGCCAGGATGGCTGTGTGGAGAGGGGTGAGGCCTGCAGGACAGAGGAGGTGAGGGCTCTGCATCTGGGGCACCCACCCCACCCCGGCCCCACCTGCCACACCCACCCAGCCCACCACCCAGCTTACCCTCGAAGTCTCTGGCTTCTAGGTCAACGTGAACCCCCGAGTTAATCACAGCCTGAGGAGGAGAAGGCACAGTGCTGGATTTGAGTCTCCCCAGACCTCCCAGCCCTGGAAGCCAGGATCTGAGCAACCAGTCCATCCCATTCACCCCACCGGCCCACTGGCCATACCGAGAGGACTCCTGGGAGCCCATAGGTAGCAGCCACATGTAAGACTGAACGTCCCTGATGATCAGTGGCATTGGGCTCTGCTCCGAGGTTCAGTAGATCCTCCACGATCAGGGGCTGGTTGGCAGCGGCAGCCACCAGGAGAGGGGTCTGCAGGAGATAAGAAGGTCAGTCAGGGCCCCCAGTCTCCTCCCCTCTGAAAAACCAACCATCCAGGCCCCAGACCTTCGGCCTTTCAATCCAGGACTCCTGGCCCCTAGCGCTCACCTTGCCCTTATGCTCACGAATGTCCAAATGTCTATACATTTGGAGCATCTCAGCTGCGGCATATGCTGCCCAGCGCAGCCCCCGAGCCGCAAACAGGTGCAGGAGCCTGAGGACAAGTAGGAGAACAAGCAGTGAGCACAGCACCCCAACTAAGCCAGGAACAGGCAGACTGCAATCCCCATACTCACGTGTCTCCCTCCTCATCCTGGGCCAGCAGCTGCTGGGGCCCCAAAGCCAGCATGTGAGCACGGGCTGTGTCCAGAGATGGTCCGGTGGCCACAGGGGGCAACTGTGGGGGTCCTAAGGGGAGTCCAGAACCTCTCCAGGATCCTGCCTGTGGCAGGGAAGGTTCTCCATAAAGCCGGGTATCCAGAGGGTCCTGAAGGATACACGTGGTGGGCAGAGCTAGTCAGCTGAGAATTTCCTCTTCCTAATACATATATGTACATACACAGAGTGCCAGGTACAGTGCCACTGTACCAAGTGACCTTGGACCTTGGGGCCTCAGTTTTGCCCATCTGAAGAATGGGATCTTAATCTAGCATGAGGGCAACTGGGAATTTTAGGGGCCCTTCAGCAACCTGTTCCCACTCTATATCTCACCTCCATCCCCACAGAAAATGGATACTGCCGCCCTGGGTCAGAGGGTGGGTAGAAGTCAGGAGTCAGGAAGCCTTCAGCAGCAGAAGCAGGGTAAGAGTAGGGGCTGTCTGTGTAGGCAGCATGTGTGTTGGGGTCCCAGTCTGGAAAGCCCGTGGTGGGAGCCAGGCTGCCAAGTCCAGAGCTCACAGTCTCTTGGTGTACTGGGAAGCGAGAATGGCCTGTGTGGGAGAGGAGAAGCAGGGGCAGGCCTGGTTACCAGAGTTGGGGAAGTCACAACCAAGGCTGGAGGATGGGTGTGAGGGCCTGGAATCTCCCAAGGTAAGGTACTTGTGGGACATCGAAGGGTTGGGACTCAGAGGCCAGATCAACAAGGGGTTCGACAGCTTGGACTTCTGAGGCCTGGACTCCAGGGACACTGAGGGTTGATGGCCTAGACTCAGGGAGCAGCAAAAGGCTGGGAGCCTGGGCCCCTCAAACACTGAAGGACTGTGTAGGTAAACCCATGGGCTCTAGAGAATCTGGGACATTGAACTGCTACTGGGTCGCAGCAAGAAAGAGGGTCTGACTCCTAAGTTCCCCCAAAGTTCTAAGATTTGGAATGTGAGTCCCTGAAGAAAGCTGAAGCACCGAGCTGAGGGAACCAGATGAATTTCCAGACTTACCAGCCTCACTCTCATTCACAGATGGGGGCAGGGCCTGGGCCAGAGGAGGTGGAAACTGTCCCTGTAGAGGGATAAGGAAAAAAAGGAACAAGGGGGAATTTATTGGACAGATCCCTCAGCATCCACTTCCGGCCCACAGCGAGTCTCAGTCAGGACTACACCTCTCATCTGCTCTGAGGGCTCACAAGCCATCAAGTCTTTGCCCAACGGGGCATGGCCTCATGAGTTACAGTTTACAGGTATTCGGGGGCCTTACCGGTGCCCCACCAGCGTCAGGCTGCTGCTGACGGCGCCTCTGTTCTTCCAGGAGCTTCTTCACGGTCTGTGACGGGCAGTGGCTGCGTTCACTCCGGCTCACTGTGGGGGTGGGAGGGGAGAGGACAGAAGCAATCAGAGGTCCTTAAGACACCCAACTATGCGGGGGAGTGGATTCGGGTACCCTCCCTCGCCCTACTGCGTGGAAAAACTGGCACACTGACGCCGCCTGAGAACTCCAAAGCCAATCTTAGCTTTCAGGCGCAGCTTCCGCCTCCGCTGTTTCCTTCCTTTTGCTCCGCACTTTCCCCTCTGACCCAACTTTCCACCAGCGTCGTGGAAACTGAGGAAGGGGGAGGAAGGCGCTCCTCTGCAGCACCTCCCCCCAACTTCCGTGAAAAATCCCAGCCCCCGGATCTCCCAGTCCCGAGGGGTCGATGGGAATCACTCCCTGGAGACCTGCACATCCAGGTTCCCAACATCTCGCTGTCCTAGACCCACTTCCCTCGGGGAAACCAGGGGTCCGAGTCCCCAGCCCCTCTCGCCAATAGCCCCCTAGCTAGTCGGGGCTCCAGAAGTCCAGACCCCATCCCCTCTTCAGACCTAAGAGTCCAGGCCTCATTCTGCGGGACTCCGAGAGCTAGCACCCCTTCCCCCAGGACCCTGGAGTCCGGGCCCTCAGCCTCGCCCTCCCTTGCACCTGGGAGCCCCAGTTTCCAGAAGCCTGGTTCGCACGATCCCGGAAGTCGGACCCTCAACTCTCACCCTTCCGGACCCGGGTTCCAGCAGAGGAAGGGTTAAGGGGGGAGGGCGGGCTCGGAAACAGCCCAGACACGACGTGCTGGCGTCACGGCGCTCACGCAAGGGAATCTTCCATCCACCCCTTCCTCTCCCCGGCGCGCGCCGCAGGTGTCCTGCTCAGAGGCCGGGCGCGCAGCCAGGCGTGGAGCGCTCGGAATCCCCGCACGTGGGGAATTCCTGCTCAGCCCGGGTACCCGGGGTGGGTGGAGACTCGGGAATTCCCGGGGCTCGGGCGGGGTCAAGGCCAGCGTGGACCCCTGAGGCCGGGCGCCGGACCCTACCCACACCGACTCGTGGCCGATTTTAAAACAACCACGCCCCCAGGACTCCGTCGAGCCCTTTTCTAGAGCAAGGAGCCCGGGTCGCCAGCCCCCTCCTCCCACAGGACCCAGGGGTCCGGGCTCCCGGTCCTTTAACCTGCCCCCGGACGCAGGATTCCGAGTCCCTGATTCCTTACCCCCCAGAACCCAGGAGCCCAGAAGCCCAGCCGCTCGTCCATCACCACCCAGAAGTCCTGGTCCCCCTCCCCCTCCAAATACCGAGAGCGCTCACTCTCAGTACTCAGTCTTGATGCTCCAGCTCCATCCCGCAGGTTCGCAAAAGCCGGACTCCCAACCCTCGCTCTCTCAAAGGGCCGAGCGTGCTTCCCCTCCCCACCCCCTCCATTACCCCGCGGATTCCGTGGCGCGGATTGTGGGCCCCCAGGGCCGCGGCCTCGGCGCTGCGCCAGCCTCGCTCTTCCCCCGCGGAGCCGCCGCCGGGTCCCCGATCTAAAATCGGTGCCCCGCGAGTTTTTAAACTACGGTTCTGGCACCGCCCAGTCAAGGTCAGGGCCCCTCCCACAGGCCCGGGAGTCCCCAAGTCGCGCTTGAACAAGCCCAGTCTCTGAATGGGCGGGGCTGATATTGAGGGCCCCACTCCTGAGCCTCCCTGGAAAGAGGGAGCTGGAGGACCCCGTCTTTGATCTGAGGGAGAAGGGGCCAGGGATAGCGGACACCTGAAGGAGGAGGGCACTGGGGGCCTGGACTTCTGGATCTCTGTCCAAGGGGATGCTGGAGGCTTTGATTTCTGGGCCTGGACTGGAAGGGGACAGTATTACCGAGTGGCAAGTGGCGGGGTAAGAGGAGCCTGGGGTTCAGGACTTCCTGGTACCAAGGGAGAGAAGATCTGTAGGTAAGAGTGACATCGGTGGACTCAAATTTCTCCCTTTTCCCCACATCACCTTCTTTTTCAGAGGTCAGCTCTCATTTAGACATTCGTCATTAAAAATAATTTATTTCTTAAAGGGAGGTCCTTTGCTGGGTGCCATGGTATAGCTGTGAACTAAGTGCACAGGAATTCCCAGCTCCCAAGCCAACTGACATTCCCAAGGGAGGCTCATTCTCAGTTCCCATCTCAGAGGCAGTGTTAATCATTTCTCCCAGGCTCTCAAGACTTCTTTTCTGATTCTCCTCCCTCACATGTTGTTCCTTCCAGTTTCCTGGGCTGTTTCTGCCTCTTCACCCATTCTTGGGGGCCAGGGGCACTCCTCTGTCTGAACTCACTTCCTGGGTGATCTCATCCAGTCCCATGGTTTTAAATACCATCCATAAGCCACTGACCCGAAAATTTACATCTCCAGACCAGAGACTTATCCCTGAATTCACAGATGCAGCTGTGGTCATTCGGTTCTACAGGGCAACCTAGCAGGCATTTCCAACTCAGTGTCCCCAGACCTTGGCACTTTCCCCCTAAACCTACTCTCCCCCACCCCCCCACTCCATCTCTGTCAAAGGATGCTCTATTCAGTTGCTTAGTCCAGAAGCTTTGGTTATCTTGAATCCCTCACTCTCATACACACCCATACCTACACGATCAGCAAGTTTTGTTGGTTCCACCTCCAAAATCTCCCCAGAATCTCCTCAATGCCCACAACCTGGTCCATCTCTCACCTCCCGCCTGGACACTCAGAGCAGCCTCCCTGGGCTCTGACCCTACCCTCAGTTCATCCCCAAAGACAGTCACAGGGACCCACTTTTTACTTCTCCCCCTCCCTCACCCTCACACAGGAAGCAGGTGGCCTTGCCACCAGCAGGGTGACATCCGTTATTGCTGCTTCTTGACTCTCCCACTGTTCCTCAGGACTTCTCTGGACCAAAGCCTGTTGCCAACCATGGCCCCTTCAGGTGTCAGCCTGCTCCTTCTTTTGCTCCCAGGTGAGCAAAAGTGGTTATGGGGGGAGCGGGTGGCAGGCAGAGTCCTTATGAGAGGGGTGACTTGGGTGGCCTCTGAAGGGAGGAGTGCTGAGGGCACGTCCTCCCAGGATCCCTTCCTTCCTGAAGATCCCTTCTGGCTTCCGAGCAGGGTTCTTCGTGGGAAAGAAGCCGAGTCGGGAGCCTGTTAATCTCCCCTTCTTACTGCTGGGTCTGTGTCTACTTGTACTTCTGGTTTTCTATCTCTCTGGCCTCTTTCTCATTTGCTCTCTCCCGAATGGTGGCTCTTCTCAGGGGACCACTTCTCCCTGCTAATCCACTTTCCCTCTCTTTTCACAGTGGCTGCTGCTCTGTCGACCCCAGGTGAGAAACAGGCACTCCTTCCCTTGGGCTGTGGGATTGCTTTCCTCCCTGAAGTATGGCCTGAGGATCCGGGAACACCCCTGCTAGCTCTCTCGGTCACCAACTCACCTCTCACCCCCAAATCAGAGCCCCCAGGGGAACTACAGTCCTCTCTGGGTCCCCATCTCACTGCCTTCATCACCAAATTGAAGCCCCAAGGCCTTGGCCAGCCCCCCCCCAGCCTTCTTTGGGAGTACCCACTATACCCAAAGCACCACGTTTTATCTTTCTATGCTGAGAGTCCCTCCTCTACCCCCAGCTTCTCTCCAGACCCTCACCTCCCTTTTCATACCCCAAGTCAACCTCAGGGAATCTCAGATACTCCCAGCTCCCCTCAGGGACTTCCTCAGGCCCCACTGGTTTCAAGTGCCACCCTGAGGGTCTGGAACCTCCCTCAACCACCTTCTTGTCTGGGCCCCACCCCCAGGTTCCTATTCCGGATGTGGGCCCCTCTCTCTGCCAGTGCTGGCAGGGCTCATGGCCGCCGACGCACTGGTGTCACTGTTCATCATTGCAGTGGTGTTTGTGTGGGCTTGCTCGCGTCACAGGCCCACCCTAGGTGAGCGCAGAGACAGGGTGGGGCCCAGAGGGAGAGGTGTCCCTAGACGGGGGTCCCCAGGGAGGGGTCCCCCAGGGAAGCCCTGGAGGAGATGCTGGGGAAACCCTGGGGGCGGTGCAGGGGGAACTCCGGAGGAAACCCCTAAGGCAGGGGGTCCCCAGGAAGGTGGAGATATGGGTGGGTGGTGGGTGGTCAGGCCTCATGCTCTCTCTCCCCCACCCCCAGAAGATGACAAAATCTACATCAACATGCCTGGCAGGGGCTGACCTCTTTGTAAGTGAGACCTTTGACTTCTGACCCTCTCCTCCCGCATTGTGTGTGGCCACACAGGAAACACACTCCCCACTCTGGGATGGAATAAAGCAACTGAACAGCCTCTTGTTCTGATTCTTCCTCATGGAACCCCAGGGTGCCCAAAATCTCCCTCCCATTTAGCTGTTTCTGGGTCCATGACCTCCCAGAACCCCACAAAGCTCTGCCCCCTCAGCCGAGAGATCTGGAATAACTCAACAGTGTTTCTGTGTGCCATGTTTATTTGGGGGCAGTAGTGGAGAGAAGTCTGTGGATCTGTATCTTGGGAGTAGGAATAGAGTGCTGGGGAGGCATCAAGAATGACTGGATCCAGGCATCAGGTTCTTGACCGCTGCAATCCAGGCTCATTTGTAATACGGCCTCTGTGTGTTGAGGTCGCTATAGACATCTGACCTCTGACCTTGGAGCTCCTAATGGGAGGGACAGGGTGGGAACCATTAGTGGATGAGGTCCCACTGAATAAACCTAAAACAAAATTCAGCCTTCCCCCGGTGGCCTCTGCAGCTCCTAGCAGCTTCTTCAACCTTGCAGCCATGGAAAAGATTGGGATTTTAATCAAGTGCATTTAGTGTTTCCCTGTCTCCTCTACCTCTTGACTTGACTATGCCCCAGCCTCAGGGCCTTTGCAGAAGCTGCTCTCTGCCTGGAACACAGGGTTCCTAGATATTCTCATGGATGGTTCCTTCTCCCCCTTCAAGTCTCAGTTCATGTCACTTCCTCAGAGAAGCATTGCTTGATTTTTGCCATCTAACTGCTCCCCACCACACACACACTCCAGGCCCTGTCACACCAGCTGTATTCCTCCTCAGATTATCTTATCTTTTAATTTGCTTCAGGTCCATCTCCCCAACTAGGGTGTAAACTCCATTGCTGTGTAGGTGCTCAACAAATTCCACCAAAGGATTAATGAATTAGAATAATGCTTTGCCCTAAAATTTCACTGCCCCCGGTAACTGAAAAGTTCCCTCATTCCTCTGGACCTCACAAAGCCAAACTCAAGATGCTTACGCTTTACAAAGAGACTTTTTATCCACAGTGAGGCAAAGCAAATCTGGCTGCTGCTAAGTAAGAGACTTCGCAGAATAAGGCTTACAATTTGGGGGGCAGGGGGCTCATGGCCCCAAGAGGCAGCCCGCAGACTGAATTACTGAAATCATAAGTGCATGACTGGTCTGGGTGTGCACCTTTATGGGAAGGGGGCTGTTTGGCTTCCATTAGATTCTCACAGGAGCCCATGACCCCCTAAAGAGTGGAGAAGGGCAGCACTGATAAAGCAGCAAACAATAGGAAGATGCCTGAGTGGGGGCTTTTTTTTTTTTTTTTTTTTG
>PITA01028390.1:0-19467 GCA_004023965.1 Spilogale gracilis
ATTTATTTGACAGAGAGAAACACAGCTTGAGAGGGAACACAAGCAGGGGGAGGGAGAGAAGGAGAAGCAGGCTTCCTGTTGAGCAGGCAGCCCAATGCAGGGCGCGTTCCCAGGTCTCCGGGATCATGACCTGAGCTGAAAGCAGTTGCTTAACCAACTGAGCCACCCAGGCACCCCAAGCTTTGCTTTTCTTTAAGTGTATGTAAAATAATATACCATTATATGGAATGGATCTAATGTTAATTTTTAAACCATGCTTTCTAGATAGGTGCTGTTTTTAAGTGTACCTAGTCTGAATTGAAATGTGCCGTAAGTATAAAATACACAACAGATTTCAAAGATTTCCTATGAAATAAAAAAGTCTCAATAATTTTATATTGTTTACAAATTAAAATAATTATTTAGATATCCTGGTTTAAATAAAATATTATTAAAATTTATTTCATC
This sequence comes from Spilogale gracilis, assembly GCA_004023965.1. NCBI lineage: Eukaryota > Metazoa > Chordata > Mammalia > Carnivora > Mephitidae > Spilogale > Spilogale gracilis. The sequence goes on from PITA01028390.1 coordinate 448, forward strand.
TGTTTTGTTTTACGTTTCTAATGTGACTTGTAGAAATTTTAAATTATACTTGTAGCTGGCATATATTGCTACTGGGCAGCATATTCTAGAGAATTCATGAGACATAAGGGAAATATAAAATTATGTTTATATTCTCTATTTAATCACTCTGGTTCAGTGTCATTCATTTATCCTCTTATGTATTCCATACCATTTCATATCCCGTGTGGATTTAAATGGAATGAGCCTTCTTACTTGCAGGGACCTCTTAATCCTTCTATATGCAGTCGCTTGGCATTCACACTTGTTCAGTCTTCATAATGATATCTATGATCCTGTTCCTAATTTTATTCTGCATGTATTATTTAAAATGCTGATGATTCAGGGCACCTGGGTGGATCAGTCATTAAGTGTCTGCCTTCGGCTCAGGTCATGATCCCGGAGTCCCTGGATTGAGCCCCGCATTGGGCTCCCTGCTCGGCAGGAAGCCTGCTTCTCCCTCTCTTACTCCTTCTGCTTGTATTCCCTCTCTGGATGTGTTTCTCTCTGTCAAATAAATAAATAAAATCTTTTAAAAAATAAAAATAAAGTGCTAATGATTCAGGAGATTGGCTTTGTCTTGATGTGGATCTGTATGTAACAGGACTGCTGTGATTGTATTTTATCTGGAAGAGTGTATTTTCTCCCCCTCAGTTTCTAAGGTCTCCTCCAGGAGGCGCTTTTGACCTGTCAAGCACAGCTCCAGAGGCTATTACCTACCCCGCGGACTTTATTACCAAGAAGGGAAGTTTCTAGGGAAGGTAGTATCAAAAAAGGTCTCCTTTGTGACAGTCACAAAAAGATGGACACTCTTGTACCATTAATCATCTCTGTTGGCTGAGAGCCAGGTATGTTGCTGTTTAATTATTTAAACAACACGAAAGGGCCAACTTTTAATATATTATCTCATTTGCTTTTTTTTTTTAAGTTTTTATTTATTTATTTGACACGGAGAAAGGTCACAAGTAGGCAGAGAGGCAGGCAGAGAGAGAGGAGGAAACAGGCTCCCTGCTGGAAGAGAGCCCGATGCGGGCCTTGATCGCAGGACCCCAAGATCATGACCTGAGCCCTGAGCTGAAGGCAGAGGCTTTAACCCACTGAGCCACCCCCAGGTGCCCTCTCATTTGCTTCTTAAAGAAACACTAGGGTGTTAACATCAGCCCCAATTTTACAGTTGAAAAATCTTAAGACTCAAAAACATTGATGACTTGCCTAGGGTCACACAGTTGTACCTCTCTTCCTTAGGTTAGTGCTTTTGATTACTTCTCTTGCACCTGCTGTTGTCCTGGCAAAGAAGTAATTCATATTGAAAAACTGTAAATGGAAAAAGCCAAACAGTCTACATGGTAGATATGGGGTTGTATGGGCCCCACCCTGGAATCTGTTCTACATTTGATTCAAAAGATCAAATATTTGACTTCTGTGAAAATGGTGCCAGGGTAAATCAGGCAGAACCGGAAACAGGAACTTATATATAAGTCTGTGTACTAGTGACCATTTCAATGTTTGAGTTTTTCTCTTCATACAATAGAAATTGGGATAATATTTGTCAGGACTAGACAAACAGGACATGCTGATAGATATAGTTGCCTTATGTATGACTCACTCCTAGCACAACATACCCTTTGATAGGACTCTGACATAGTTTTTTGATTGTGGGGAAGAATTAAACCCTGGTAGCCATGCCCAGCACAGAACTCCATCCTCCTTGGATTTCAGAGCAGGATATTTGCTTAAATTCCACTTCAGTTATATGATCACTTAAAGTCTGGTAGCCTTCTGTTTAATTATATTAAGTCTAAATTGTTGTGCTTGACTTTAAAGGGCTTGTGTAATCTGACCTCCTCTAGCTGCCCAAATGTATCTCCCACTACTCTTTACTAGGATCATTTCACTCTGGTAAAATTAGAACCCCCTACTGTCCTTTAAACATTCTGCTGTTTTTCTCTCATGTTACTTTCTTCACCTGCCCTTTCCTTTCTCTTTAGAACCTAAATCCTACCTACTCACCAAGACCTAACTCAGATTCCACCACTATCATTTATTATCCTCCTTCTTTTAATTCTTTGGTGCTTAGTATTTGTACCTGTTTTGAATGTGAGAATGTGTTTTCATTTTAGCACTAATTGTGTGTCTAGATTCTCTGCCTGCCTCCCAACCCCCAGCCCATACTTTAAAGAAAGGTGACTGGCATTAGCAAGAGAGGTTTGTTTATTTTTTAGGAGTTTCCACTCCGAAGAATATAATAGGATCCAGAGTCCTCCTGCACCCGTGAGTCCCCTTGAACCCCGGAGGACAGGAACCAAGGTCGAGCCTCCTTGGGCACAGGTATAACAAGATAGGTAGACTTATCTCCTAGACATTGGCTACAACGCATGACACTGGACACAAAAAGTCAAAAATCTAGAAAGAGAGATCTCAGGGTGCCTGGAGGAAATGATAGTGTGCAAAAACTGACCTGACAGAATAAAATATGTTTGTCGCTCTTCTGACTCACTATATTGTAACCAATCACAGTGTATTCATGTTTAAGACCTTTACTGGGATTTACCTGGTTTATGACTCTTCAGATACCTTTAAGGATAACCATACAGTGCTTAATAAAGGCCATTACTCAAAATAAATGTATTTATTTCAGTCTGAGCCTTCCTTTCCAGTTTGTAGACCAAAAAGTTAACACCCAAGAGAAAAGTTGTCTGATGGACCATCTTTCTTTCTTTCTTTTATTTTTTTAAAAGATTTTATTTATTTATTTGACAGAGAGATCACAAGTAGGCAGAGAGGGAGGAGGAGGAAGCAGGCTCCCTGCCGAGCAGAGAGCTGATGTGGGCCTTGATCCCAAGACTCTGAGATCATGACCTGACCTGAAGGCAGAGGCTTTAACCCACTGATCCACCCAGGCGTCCTTTTTTTAAAAAAAAAAAAAAAGAAAAAAGATTTTATTTATTTGACAGAGAGATCACAAGTAGGCAGAGAGGCAGGCAGAGAAAGAGGGGGAAGCCGGCTCCCCACCCAGCAGAGAGCCTGATGTGGGGCTCGATCCCAGGACCCTGAGATCAGGACCTGAGCTGAAGGCAGAGGCTTTAACCCACTGAGCCATCCAGATTCCCTATGGACCATCTTTCTACAGCTCTTACCCCCCACCTCTCCCGCCATCACATTCAGGCTTTCACAGATGTGTGCTGCAGCACCCCACCCGGCCCACCACCCATTTCTCCCCTCTTCCCGGGGACGGGTCGGGGGGATGTCCCCTGTCAAAGGTGTGGGTTCCCCTAGCAGGTTCAAGTAGATTTATTCCCCCCACACCTACTGGTGTGACCACTGAATAAAGCAACACACTCTAAAAAGTATTTTTAAATAAAAAAAATTAAAAAGGTAACCATATTTGACCTCTTTCTGTCAATTATTACAAATTACTTTTCCCTGTATAATTTTTTATTTTATGGGGATGTAAATGCTATTTCCAAATAAATAAATAAATTCTGTTTAAGTATTTAAATTATAAAATTTTCTGAGTTTTGACATATTCATGTGCACCTGGGACCACCAGCACAAGGAAAGGAACATAACCATCATCCTCAGTTTATTTATGTTCCTTGTCTCCCCGTCCTATTACCAAGCAACAATTGTCAGTATAGATTAGTTTGAATTTTCTAGAATTTTATATAAATAGAATTTTAAGTATGTATTATCTTGGTCTGGTTTATTTCACTCAGAATCTCCTTACCATTGCTAGTATCAATAGCTCCTTACTATTTTTAAAAATTATTTTATTAATTTAGAGAGAGAGCATGTATGCAAGCGGGAGGAGAGGGGCAATAGAAGGATAATCCCAAGCAGACTCCTCACTGAATATGGAGCCCCATACCAGGCTGGATTCCAGGGCCTTAAGATCATGACCTGAGCCGAAATCAAGAGTCAGCTGTTTAGGGGCACTTGGGTGGCTCAGTTGGTTAAGCGACTGCCTTCGGCTCAGGTCATGATCCCAGAGACTCGAGATCGAGTCCTACATCAGGCTCCCTGCTCGGCAGGAAGCCTGCTTCTCCCTCTCTCACTCCCCCTGCTTGTGTTCCCTCTCTCGCTGTGTTTCTCTCAAATAAATAAAATCTAAAAAAAAAAAAAATAGTCAGCTGCTTAACCAACTGAGCCACCCAGGCACCCCGATGGCCCTTTATTGATGAACGATGCTCCAAAGTTTAATACCTATGTATTTTTCAATGGACAGCTGCCTTTTTGGTTTGTTTGTTTGTACTATTACAAATGAAATTAACGTGAATATTTGTGAACAAATCTTAGGAAATAACTTTTATTCCTCTTGAGTAAATACACAGGAGTGGGAAAACTGGGTTCATATAGTAAATGTGGTTTAATTTTTAAAGAAATTTCCCAGCTGTCAGTTATAACCAGCAGTGTCAGGAGAAATCCAGTTGTCCTCATCTTTGTCAACACTTGTATGATTAGTCTCTTATTCTGGTAATTCTAGTGGATATGCGATGGTACTCATTGTGGTTTTGATTTGCATTTTCCTAATGATTAATGATGGTGGGTATCTTTTCATATATATGTTTGCCATGTGTGTATCTTCTTCTTTTTTTTTTTTTAAGATTTTATTTATTTGACAGAGAAACACAGTCAGAGAGGGAACACAAGCAGGGGGAGTGAGAGGGGGAGAAGCAGGCTTCCCGCGGAGCAGGGAGCCCGATGTGGGACTCGATCCCCGGTCTCCGGGATCATGACCTGAGCCGAAGGCAGTCGCTTAATCAACTGAGCCACCCAGGCGCCCCATGTGTGTATCTTCTAAGGTGAAATGTCTATTTAAACCTTTTGTCCACTTTTTTGAAAGAGTTATTTACATATTCTAGGTTTAAATCTTTTGGATATGTGTTTTGCAAGATTTTCTTCTCACTGTGTTTCTCTCTGTCAAATAGTTTACCTTTCCATTTTCATAACAGTGAATATAGAAGTGAGAGCAAACGTTTTTGTTTTGATGAAGTCCAATTTATTGATTTATTTTCTTTTAGAGTTTCTGTTTTTTGTGTATTTAGAAATTTGCCAAACCCAAGGTCAAGAACATAGGAAACATGGAAACAAAGGAGAACTATGTTTTCTTCTGGAAGTTTTATAGCTTTAGTTCTTACATTTAGGTCTATAATGTATTATCAGTCAAGTTTTGTATATTATACGGTAAGGGTTGAGGTTAATGGGCTTTGTCCATTTCATCCTAGTTGGATCATTTATTGTCATACAGTTGTTCATAATATCCCTGTGATATTCTTTTGTTTGTTTGTTTTAAAGAGAGACACGGAGACAGGGAGAGAGGCAGAGGCAGACCGAGAAGCAGGCTCCTCATGGAGCAGGGAGCCTGATGTAGGGCTCCATCCCAGGAACCTGGGATCAGGATCTGAGCTGAAGGCAGACACTTAACCAACTGAGCCACCCAGGTGCCTCTCCCTTCATATTCTTGTAATGTCTCTAGTATCTGAAGTAATGTCTTCTCTCTCATTTCTGGTATTGATAATTAGTGTCACCTTTTTTTTTTCTTCCTACTTAGTCTGATTGATTGATTTTTTTCTATTTTTTTTAAAATTTCTGAGCTTATCTTTATTATTTCTTTTCTTATGCTTGGGTTTTATTTGCTCTTCTTTTTCTGGTTTCTTTTCTTTTTTTTTTTAAGATTTTATTTATTTGACAGAGAGAAACACAGTGAGAGATGGAGCACAAACAGGGGGAGTGAGAGAGGAAGAAGCAGGCTTCCTACTGAGCAGGGAGCCCGATGTGAGGCTTGATCAGGAACTCCAGGATCATGGCCTGAGCCAAAGGCAGCTGCTTAACAACTGAGCCACCCAGGTGCCCCTTTTTCTAGTTTCTTAAGGTAGAAGCTGAAGTTGTTGATTAGAAACTTTTCTTGTTTCCTAGTATAGACATTTAGGCAATAAGTTTCCCTCTAAAGAACTTTTATGGTAACCCACAAATTTTGCCATGTTGTATTTTCACTTTCATTCACTGTGAAATACTTCCTAATTTCCAATTTGATTTCTTCTTTGATTCATGGGTTATTTAAAAGTTTGTTACGTAGGGGTGCCTATGTGGCTTAGTTAGTTAAATGTCTGACTCTTGGTTTGGCTCATGTCATGATCGTGGGGTCATGGGATCAAGCCTCAAGGCAGGCCTTGCACTCAGTGTGGAGTCCGCTTGTCCCTCTCCCTGCCCCCACTTGCACTCTCTTTCTCAAATAAATAAAGTCTTAAAAAATAAATACAAGTTTGTTACTTAATTTCCAAATTTGGAGATGTTCCATATTTTTTCTTTGCTATTGCTTTCTAATTTAATTCCATGTGGTGAGAAAACATACTTCACCTATATTGAAAATTTTTAAGTATTGTTTTATGGTCCATGATCATGATAAATATTCCATGGTCAAAAAGAATGTATATTCTACTGTTGTTGGGTGGAACGTTCTATAGACATCAATTTAGTCAAATCAACTGATGGTGTTTAAGTCTTCTATAACTTTATTGACTTTCTATCAACGTGTTCTATCAATTATTGAGAAAGAGATATTGAAGTCTCCAAGTATAATTGTGAATTTGTGCAGTAGTCCCATCTGTTTTTGCCTTCTGTATTTTGAAGCTTTCCTATTAAGTATATAAACATTTTAAATTGTTATATTCTCTTGAAGAATTTATTTCCTTAAAATTATGAACTATTTTCTTTTATCCTTGGTAAATATTCTTTGCTGTAAAGTATACTTTCTCTGGAAACAAAACAAATGAGCAAAGGGGAAGAAGAGAAGTGCCTATTTAAAGGAGCGGGAGGGAGAGATAGAGAAATCAAGAAACAGAGTCTTAATTATAGAGAACAAACTGATGGTTTGTGGGGGATGGATTAAAAGGTGATGGGGATTGAGGAATGCACCTATGATAAGCACCAGATGATGGATGGAATTGTTGAATCACTATATTGTACTCCCCAAATCAATATAACAACATATATTAACCAACTGGAATTAAAATCAAAACTTAAAAAAGAAAAAGAAATCTACCTGGTATATTAGTATGGCTATTTCAGCTTCCTTTTGATTAACATTAGCTTGGTTTATCTTTTTTATTTAAAGTGTGTTTTTTGGTAGGAAGCATATAGTTGAGTTTTGCTTTTTTTATTTTGTAATTTTTTTTAAGATCTATTTATTTTTGAGAGAGAGAGTGGGAAGGGGCAGAGGATGAGGGAGAGAGAATTTCAAGCAGACTCCCCTCTGAGCAAAGAGCTTAATGAGGGCTCAGTCTCATAACTCTGAGATCATGACCCAAGTCAAAATCAAGAGTCAGATCCTTAACTGACTGAACCACCTGGACACCCTGAGTTTTGCCTTTTTATTTATTTATCTTTAGATTATTTATTTATTTGTCAGAGAGAGCGAGAACAAGCAGGGGAAACAGCAGACAGAAAGAGAAGCAGGCTCCCCACTGAGCAAAGAGCCTGATGTTGGACTGGATCCCAGGACCCCAGGATCATAATCTGAGCAGACCCAGGCATATCCAGCCATACCAGTTTTGCATTTTTAAATTGAACCTGAAAAATCTATGCATTTTAAAGGAATTTTTAGGCCATTTACATTTAATATGATTAATGGTATGATTACGTTTAAATTTGTGGTCTTACCATTTTTCTTCATGTTTGTATCTTCTGTTCTATGTTCCCCTTTCCTCTTATTCTGTCTCCCTTTGGATTAGTTAAGCATGTGTTATCTCCTCTGTTGACGAACTAGCTCTAACTCTTTATGATTTAGTTGTTGTTTGTATTGCTATAGCACCTTTAGCGTATACATATACCTTTAGGTTATTACAGTATAACTTCATGTGCTATTTTATCACTTCTGTTATAGCTTTAGATCTTTAAAAGAGTATACTTCCATTTCTCCTCTTCTGCTTTTATGCAATTGTGGTCATACATTTTACTGTACATATGTTATGAACCTCACAATATGTTATTAATTTTGCTTTAAATGATTATCTTTTAAAAATTTTAATAAGAAAATATTTTACATTTTATTTTATGTACTTTAGATAGATATATATTTCATATTTGCCCACATATATACATTTCTTTTCTTTTCTTTTTTTTTTTAAGATTTTATTTATTTGACAGAGAAACACAGCCAGAGAGGGAACACAAGCAGTGGGAGTGAGTGAGGGAGAAGCAGGCCTCCCGCTGAGCAGGGAGCCCGATGTGGGACTCGATCCTGGGTCTCTGGGATCATGACCTGAGCTGAAGGCAGTCGCTTAACCAACTGAGCCACCCAGGTGCCCCATATATACATTTCTTATATTCTTCTTTTGTTAGATTCAGATTTGCATCCAGTAATTTCTCTCTGCTTAAAGAACTTCAACATTTCTTGCAGTATAGATATGGTAGTAATTAACTCTTTTAGCTTTTGTGTGTCTGAAAATATATTCCAACATCTTTTTGGTTTGTTTTGTGTGTTTAGAAATGTGTTTTTTGTGATGGGAATCTTTTTTTTTTTTGTAATAGTGTTATTGGCATATAATTCATACAACTAAGAAATTCATCCATTTGAAGTGTATAATTCATTTGGTTTTCCATATGTTCACAGAGTTCTGCATTACCACAATCAAGTTTAGAACATTTTTATCACCCCCAGAGAAAAATCCTGTACTCTTTATCTGTCTCCTTCCAATACTCCTATCTCTTTAAACCCTAGACAACCAATAATGTACTTTTTGTCTCTATAGATTTAAATATACTAGTCATTTCATATAAATAGAGCCATATAATACATGGTCTTTTGTAGCTGGGCTTTTTTACTCAGCACAATGTTTTCAAGGGACATTTTTCTTTTAGGATATATCAGTATTTCATTCCTTTTTTATTGCTATTGTATTGATATATCACATTTTACTTACTCATTTATTAACTTGATGGACATTTGTGTTGTTTACAGTTTGGGCTATTATGAGTAATGATGCCATGAATATAAAGTATATATATATAAAGTTTATATATATAAAGTTTTCTATGGAGATATATATATATATGAAGATTTTATTGATTTGAGAAAGAGAGCATGCACACGAGCCAGGAGAGAGGCAGAGAAGCAGACACCCTGCTGAGCAGGAAGCCCGATGTGGAACACAATTACAGGATTCTGGGATCATGACCTGAGTTGAAGGGAGACGCTTAATTGACTGAGCCACCCAGGCGTCTGGATATATGTTTTTATTTCTATGGTTATTCACCTAGGAGTGGAATTCATTGGTGTATGTTATCTCTGTGTTTAACCTCTTGAGAAATAGCTAGGTTTTTTCCAAGGTGGCTGTACATTTTTACTCTCCTGACTATTGTATATTTTCTCTGAAGGAATGTCCATTCAAATACTTTGCCTTGGATTTTTTAAAAAATTAGGTTATTTGTCTTTTTATTATTGAATTTTAAGAGTTCTTTATATATTCTAGGTGCAAATCCCTTATCAGACATATGAATGGTAGATATTTTCCTCCCTTTTGTGTGGTTATCTTTTCTCTCTCTCTCTCTCTCTTTTTTAAGATTTTATTTCTTTATTTGACAGAGAGAGTGAGAGAGCACAAGCAGGGGAGCAGAGAGGGAAAGGGAAAAGCAGACTCAATCGCGGGATTCTGGGATCATGACCTGAGCTGAAGGCAGTCACTTAACTGGTTGATCCACCCAGGTGCCCCAATCCTTTCACTCTTTTGATCATATCCTTGGAAGCACAGAAGTTTTGAGTTTGATGAAGTCCAACTTATCTATTTTTTCTTTGGTTGCTGTACTTCAAATGTTATATGTAAGAAATCATTGCCTACTCCAAGATTTCTCCCACTGTTTTGATCTAAGATTTTTATAGTTTTAGTTCTTACATTTAGGCCTATGATCCATTTTGAGTTCATTTATGTTTGTAGTGTAAGGTAGGGTTCAGTTTCATTCTTTTGCATATGGATGTTGAGGTGTCCCAGCATCATGTGTTGAAAAGACTGCACCACACCTCATCTTTGAAAAATATTCTCACTGGGTATACAACTCCAGAGTGTCATTTTTCTACCAGCACTTTAAATATATCAAACAATTGGTCTTTTGCTTCCATTTTCCAATGAGAAGTCTTCTGTCATTTTATCTTTGCTTGTCTGTACATATTGTGTCTCTGTTGTCTCTAAATGAATTTCATTTTTTTTTCATCATCACTGGTTTTAAGCAATTTACTATGCCTTGGTGTTGTTCTTTTCATGTTTCTTGTGCTTGAGGTTTTTGGAGCTTCTTGATCTGTGAGTTTTCAGCAAATTTGGAATGCTTTTATTATTTCTTCAAACATTTTCTGTCTCCCACCTCCTTCTGGGACCCCATTTACACATATATTGGACTGAAGTGTGCTCTCCCCTGCAAATTCTAGCTGCCTTGACCTCCCCAAACTTTCAAATCTGTCTCAACTCAAGGAGATCACTGGTTTGAGTGTCCTTTCTCTGGCTGTAGCCTGGAAACTTCATCCAGAGAGTAAGCTGAGGCAATCATCGCACTCCCCTCATTTGTCCCACTTTTCTTAGGGTTCACTGTCCTCCATTTCTTGTTGTCTAGTGTCTAAAATTTATTGTTTCTTATATTTTGCCCAACTTTTTCATATATTTAACATGGGAAGGTAAATCTGGCCCCTGTTACTCCATCTCGCCTGGAAGCCATAGTCCTCAGTAAATATTTTATACCATTCTCTGAACTCTGAGTGGTTTCATCATTGGCAGTAGACTGTGTTCTTTCTGGTAACTTCAGTATTAGACCTTCTAGAAGTTCCTGGACAGGCACCATGGAGTTTACAATTATATATGTTATTATTCTGTCTCCTCTTTGTTTCAAATGTATTTGTCTTTCCTTTTTAGGCAGACTCCAAATTCTTTAAGGGCAGAAACCCTCCAAGTCTTATTTTTTTATGTCCCTCTCCCAACTAGACGTATTTATTTTTTAACTCTTACCCAACCTTTACCCAGCGAAAATTCCATTTGAGGTGTTAACAAAAAATATAATTGGAATTCGACTTTATGTTAAGCATCAGGGCCACATAGGCAAATGCTATCAAAAATGCATGCTGATTCATCCGCCGTAATTTATATATATATATATATATATATATATATATATATATATATATATGAATACTGGCAAAAAGAACCACCCTCATTGTGGTCAGCTGAGAATTTTTTTCTGTCCACTGAACCTGTTAATATCTCTTTAAGGCAATAATAATAATAATAAATGCAGATAAATGAAAATCCCAGAAAATAAGCAAAATAAGCAGCCAGTTCTTTAGCAACTGAGAGCTCTCATCCTTCGTATAAAAGCATATCTGAATATTAATCTAAGTATTAGTAAAGTAATATTGAATTAGGTCATTTTGGAATTTTGCCTTTCCACCAAAGAATTATCATTAATTCTATCCTAAATAGAAATAAGAAAAATTAAAATTACTTTTATCTGCTTTATCTATTCTGGTTATACATAGGGGAAAAAAAATACACTGCAATTTCATTCACTCCCTCCAGAACAAATATACCCTCAATCAACAATAAATGTATTCCAGATTCTGTTCCAGGTATTGAGGATGCTGCTGAGGGAAAGACACAAAATGTCTTGTTCTTATGGCATATTTCCTCTTCGTACTATTTACATATGGAGGCTCCATGTAGGTTAATGATGTAAAATATTTATAAAATGTGAGTTATCATGGGTTGATCCCACAAATCATGTGTTGAGTACCTCATATGTTCCAGACACTTTTCTAAGCATTTATATTATAGCAATGAACAAAATAAATTCCTTGCTTCCCTGGAGCTTATATTTGGGGTGGGGGAGGCAGTCAAATAGATAAATGAAGGCTGATGGAAGTACTCTAAAGAAAAACAGAGCTGGATGGTGAACTAGATATTCATGGAAGGAGCTCTATTTTATGTAGAGTGATAAAGAAAGGCCTCTGTAACAAGAAATGGTGTTGTTACACTTGATGAAGTGAGGGAGCTAGTTAGGTGGACTGTTTGGGAATGGTTCCAGGTTGATGAATTGCAAGTGCAAGTGCTCTGATGCAAGAGGGGCGCTTGGTGAGTTTGAGTAGAGCCAAGAGAGCAAGAGGAGGGTATTAGGAAGTGGGAGTAAAAGGGATTAGCAAGGTCAGATCAAATAAGACAGTGTAGACCTTCATAAAGACAGGGTTGTCCATGCATTTTACTTGGAAGTGGAAAGCTGTGGGAAGGTTCTGAGTAGATGAGAGAGATGATGAAATTTTTGTCATGAGATGATCACTCCGGTTGCTGTTGATACAGTAGACCTCAGGGAGGCAATGGCAGAACAGTAAGAAGCTATTGTAACCTTCTACGTGAGAGATGATGGTGGCTTGGCCAAATGGTGTTCACATTGGAGATGGTGACAGTGGTCAGATTCTGGACATATTTCCAGTGCTTACACTGAGTGAAAAAAGTCAGACAAAAAAAGAAGACATGTTGTATGACTCCACTTAAATCAAATTCCAGAAATTATAAATCAGTCTAACAACAACAGAAGGTTGTTTGGAGACAGGCAGGAAAGGGAAGGGAAGGATTACAAAGGAGCATGAGGATTCTTTTATCATTGATAGATATAGTTAAATATCTTGATTAGAGTTATTGTCTCATAGGTCAAAACTTATCAAACTGGGGGCACCTGGTTGCTCAGTTGGTTAAGCGACTGCCTTCAGCTCAGGTCATGATCCTGGAGTCCTGGGATCCAGCCCCGCATCAGTCTCCCTGCTCAGCGGGAAACCTGCTTCTCCCTCTCTCACTCCCCCTGCTTGTGTTCCCTCTCTAGCTGTGTTTCTGTCAAATAAATAAATAAAATCTTAAAAAAAACTTATCAAACTGTACACTATTTTTTTATTTTGTTAAAGATTTTATTTATTTATTGGCAGACAGAGAGAGAAAGCAAGAAAGCACAAACAGGGGGAGTGGCAGAGGGAGAAGGAAAAGCAGGCTCTCAGGGGAGCAGGGAGTCTAACGTGGGGTGGGGCTGGATCGCAGGACCCTGGGATCATGACCTGAGCTGAAGGCAGACATTTAACTGACTGAGCCACCCAGACACCCCTAAAATGGGTGCAGTTTATTATATGCCAGTTCTTATATGCAGTTTATTATATGTAATATGCCAATTACCTTCCAATAAAGCCATTAAAATAAAGAGAGTCCAGGACTGCCTGATGGATTTGATCTGGGTGTGAGAGAAAGGGTTGCTAGGAATTAAGTTATTGACTTGAGCACCTGAAAAATGGGAATCAAAATGGCATTTATTGAGATACGGAAAGAATGACAAATGCAAAGTGCTCCAACCACTACCAGAACATTGCAACTACTCTTCTCTGGGCTGATCTGTGGGCTTGTGGCCTTTCTTTCCTTCTTTGCGCATATAGATAATCCAGTTACACTGTGATTTAAAAAGGGTTTTGCTTCCCCTAGTCAGAAAGAAAGTACAAAAATTGCATTTTGCTTGATGGAGGATTTACAGAGTTGTGATTAAAAGGGAGGATATTCCCTGGGTTTGAATCTGAGCTCCATCTCTCACTAGATGTGTGAATGCCCATCTCAAATGTGGACGATAGTAATAGCATCCTCTACTGTGAGGATTCCACGAACTGATACATATACAGACCTTAGAATAACACCTGCGCCTAAAGAAAGAACTCAGTAAAAGTTAGTTGTAATTTATTAGCTTTTCCCTACCTGATACTTATTCTTTAGCTGTTTTTATGTCATTTGGCTGTCACTAATTTGTGGATTTCTTTAGACAAGGGCCAGATATTTTGTGTTTTGACCTTCATCTTTCCCCAAGCCACCCTAGTGTCTGGCATGCATAAATGATAGCATTAAATGGAAGCTCAACACATATGTGTTGAATTAAACTACTTCTTATCTTAGGGATAAAGGCCCAAGAATCTGAAGATCTCAGCACTAGTATACATTGCCAACCCCTATACCCCAAGGCTCAAAAAAATACCAAGCTGGCCACAGTCTAATTTCCATCACAACCCACCATTCCACTCACGTCTCTTCCAATCAAAGGGGATCACGGATGGGGCGTCCAAAGAACCCCTAGGAGCCCGAAGATGGAGCCTGAAGCCAGAGACTTACAGTGGCAACTCGTGGGTGGGACTTGGTGCTTTGGAAAAGGAGGCACCCAACCGAGAATGGGGGTGAGGTTTGCGGGGGACTGGTTCTGGCTGAACCAGAATAAGAAGCTGCGAGAAGGTGCCAGAAAAGGACCTCGTATCGGGCTGGCGGGATGGGGCTCCAAGGTCGCAGAGAAGGGTGAGGGACGAATGCGAAGGGAACGCCGAGCGAGGGGAGATTGGAGAGTCGACCGCCGGGGCGGCGAGGACGGGACCGCACCGCGGAGCAGGTCGGACCGCGCGCCCCCGTCCGGCGCCCGCAGCCCCTCGCCGAGGCCGTGCTGACGTGTCGGCCGGGAACGCCGCGGCCTCCGGCGCCGCCCCGCCCCGCCCCGCCGCGCCCCGCCCTCGGCCCCGCCCGCCGGCGCCCGCCCGGGCCCTGCCTCCGCCTCCGCGCCGCCGGCTCCCCCGCGGTGACCACAACATGGCCGCGGCGCCGGGGCTGCTCTTCTGGCTGCTCCTGCTCGGGCCGCCCTGGCGGGTGCCGGGCCAACCGCACGCGGACGCGAGCCGGCGCTTCGCGGAGCACAAACTGTGCGCGGACGAGGAGTGCAGCAGTGAGTGGCAGGAGGGCGGCGGCGGCGGCGGGGCCGCGCGGGGGCGGGAGCTGGGCAGCCCCGGGAGCCGGCCGGGGGCGCAGGCCGGGCGGGCGCGGCGCCGGGGTGGGCGAGTGCCGGCGCCCCGCGCGGTCCTCTCGGCTCTCGGCGCCCGCCGGCCCTGGCCCGGGGGCTGCGCCTCCCACTTGTTGCCAGGGTTTCCTTTTCCTCCGCTGATCTGGCGGGGGTTGGGGTTGGCGGTGACCCCCGGTTTCCCCAGGGACGGCTCGCAGCGTCCTCTCCCCGCCCGGCCCTGAGGGGAGACGGAGCAGTTGGGGTGCGCGCCGCGCGCCCTGGGCTCCCCGCGCTGCAGCGAGCGCTCTCCTGCCCCCGCCGCGGGGACCTGGGTGGGTGCAGGCGGGGCGCCGGCGGGGCTCGGCGGGTGCGTTGCCGGCCGCAGGTTGATTGTAGGGCTCGGAAGGGCGCTAGCGCTGCCCTTTCGCGCCACAGCTTCTGTCGGATTTGGGGCTCGTGCCACCTTTTGACAGGGATTGGAGTTTGTGTTTGGGACGAGCCCGGAGCCCCAGAACGCAGTGTATTCCAAGGTCTCCGCGTTAGGCTCTGCCTCAGTCCTGTCATTTCTGTGCATGGAAGTCTCCTTGCAAACTGCCAGGCAGGGAGGGCACCTTAAGGAAGGCCAAAATCTTTCGCTATCGAAAGAGGCCGAGAATCTGCATCGGCCCCCTGGGACGGGCAGCCTCCTCTTCTTTGCGCAGGAAGCGGAATTGTGCCTCAATCCTAGATTGGAGGTGGGGGATGGACTGTGGGCGGTGAAGACAGAGATCTCCGTGAAGAGGATTCTTAAAGTGATCATGATAAATATTTATTTATTTTCATAAACCCGACCAACCTTAGCCTTAGTCGGTTGTGTTGTTGGAATCTCTTCCCATGTGTTTGTGGGACCGGGATAATTCTTGGGCCTCCCGGAGGGTCTTGAACAACCTTGTAACTTAGTGACGACCGCGTTCGAAAGCGGTTCATAAATTGTGAGCAATACATATAGAAAAATGTTCATGCTGGAAAGGCCGTATGCCTACAGTTTAGCTGTTTATATTCAGATTGGTGCTATTCAAAAGCAAATTTCATAGTTGGGAGAGTTTGAATCACAGCAGCACCGTGAACAGGAATGGAGGAGGCATCTTTCCTAGAGGTAACCTGGGGTGAAGCAAAATCAACAAACTAGACAAAAGTGGAGCAATTCGCCCACTTTTCCCCTTCAGTTTTCTCAGAGCAAACCCACATGATTAGCAATAAGGGTTGGCTAAGACAAAATGTTTGCCCTTCTTTGCTTTCAAGTACTCCCCTACTTGAGTTCCTCAAAACCGGTTACCTGGAGAATCACATCGCTCATGCTTCCCCAGTACAGAGACAGTGGTGTTGTAAGGGCCCTTACGTGTCACATAAGTTGAGAAATGGCATGTGTCCAGATGGGCAGCAGCCCAGCAGGGTCTGAGACTGAAGGCTTCTTAACATATCTAGTAAGGTGTGTGTGTGTGTGTGTGTGTGTGTGTGAGAGAGAGAAAGAGAGAGAGAGTCAGAGAGAGCTGTTCAGAAAGTTGTTCAACAGTGTGCAGTAATCTTGTCATCTAATTTATTGTTACAGTTTTTCAGTGATCTCTTCTAAGGGGGAAAGAAAAGAAACATTGCCGTTTCCAGTTGCGACAATCCCCAATCTTAAATTGTCCATCACCTTCAACCTGGCCTTTCCCCCAGTTATATCTGAATTAAGATGCTGACATTGTATTAAAATAATCAGATTTTAGCTTCAAAATCCAAATCACTACCCTGTAATCTATCTGTTTGTCCCTTATATATGTATTTAAAGATACATTTTAATGTATTTATGGCTCATTGGCTTTAAGAAGAGTGGTCTTTCCACGTCACTCTTCTTTTCTCTGCTATTTAATTGTATCTATTATCCATTTCATCTTGTATCAGAAAGTGTGTATTTGGCCAAGAAAAGAAAAAATGCTGCTTCTACTAGTTTCTAGATCAAGTGTGATTTAAGTCCTGCATTTTGAGACTAAGGTAACTATTGAAAATTCTCCTAGTTTTGCTTGTTCTCGCAACATGTGATGCCCACTTGTGATTTTGTGTATAGACATAAATATATAAGGTTCTCTTCCTTTCGTTGTTGAAACCTTTGTAATGTTGGGTACGGTGAACATTACTTTCATAACAGTTTCCCTGCAACCCAGTCATGTGATTGGACAGGTACTAGGATGTGATGTCCTTTCTGGTTAAGTTTTGCGGATACTGTTCTGCGAGAACGGCGTGGCCTCAGATGAAGTTGGCGATGTTTACTGCTGCATCGTAGCAGTTACAGCCACTTAACCATAGTGTCTTTTAGTGTGAGTTCAAGTTAATTGACCCCCTGGGGGTTCCTGGGTGCTCTTCCCAGCTCCCTATGACCTCTTTGTGCAGATACGCTTAAGCCAGCCAGCATCTGCCCTTGAATTTACCCATTTGTGCTCTGAAGCTTTTTATGATTACCAAAGAGCAGAGAGTGAGGACAAGAAGGTTGGGGAGGGGACCAAGAGTTTCTTTTGACATCAGCTGTGTGTGGTGGTGGGCTCATTGCTTTTCTTTTATCCCTAGGGAAAAACAGGGAAAGTGGCCATGTCTCCTGCCGGCTTGTAGACGATGATGATACATAATGATAAAGCTCTAAAGATTTTAGACACTCGGAGCCTATGAATTGAAAGCAGTTGATTCCAGAGAGTGCTGGAGAAACTTGATTGTTGCTTACAGAGTAGGGGATATCCTCCTGTTTCCTGATAAATCAAAATGGACTGTGAAAGTTGAATCCTGATACCTGTTTTTCTTTTTTTTCCCCCTTGTCTTTGCATACAGTGTTAATGTACCGGGGCGAGGCTCTAGAAGATTTCACAGGCCCAGATTGTCGTTTCGTGAGTTTTAAAAAAGGGGACCTTGTGTATGTCTACTATAAACTGGCGGGGAGACCGCCTGAAGTTTGGGCTGGAAGTGTGAGTATAAATTTGACACTCTTTTATCTTCTTACTTTTTCCTGGCTTGTTTAGCACTATAGATGGAAAGAACTGTGTTCCTGGGGTCTTCGACGGAGTTAACTTTGTCATCTCGGCTAGACTGTGAATACAGAAGGTGGTTGTGTGTCCCGCCCTGGCCACAGGGAGGGGCTCTGCTCTGTTCCTTAACACAACTGAATTGCTTCTGGTTGTTGCTTCTCCGTGGCAACTTCAGGCCTTCTCGGCTGTGGGTGCTGCATCCCTGGGAAAGGTTGTAGTGGTGAGACCTGAAAATCCTGAGCTTTGTTGCTTCACAACAGAAGGGTGCATGAAGCATCAGACTTGATCCTGTAAACCCTGTGTGGACCAGTGTTTCATCTGTTCACCTTTAAAGTTGATTGTGTATTTTTTTCCCTAAGTTATTAATATTTGTGCAAAATTGGCATCTCTGGGACCAGTTACCTAATCATATGTGCTGGTACTCATCTGCTAAAAAAGTAAAATGTCCTTTTCATGGTGTGTTTTTTGTTTCTTTGTTTTGTTTGCAACTTCTGGGTCATCCTTTTCCTGCTCTTCAGACACTTTTTCCTGGAGGTTCCCCCAGTGGGTTTTAGGGCACCCTGAGGGCAGACATGGAAACCAGTGACTCCGTCATGCTCTGATTTTTGTAAACTTTTTTTGCTCAAGTATAATCAATGTAGAATGTTCTATTAGTTTCAGGTGTACAGTATAGGAACTCCATAATTCTGTGTGTTCCTCAGTGGTCATTACCACCTGCCCTGTGGCACCCACCATTTGTTCTCTGTATTCAAGTGTCTGGTTTTTTTTGTCTCTTGCTTTCTTTGTTTTGTTTCTTAAATTTCACACATGAGTGAGATCATATGCCATTTTTCTTTCTCTGACTTATTTGTCTTAGTATTATACCCATAATGGACCCAAGGTCCATTCATGTTGTTGTAAATGGCAAGATTTTGTTCTTTTTTATGGATGAGCAATAGTCCATTCTGTGTGAGTGTGTGTGTGTGTGTGTGTACACACCACATCTTTAACCACTCATCAATTGGTGGACACTTGAGTTGCTTCCACATTTTGTCTGTTCTAAGATATATTTTTTTTACATATTTAGATAGCAAGAGAGTGCATTCGCAGGGGTAGGACAGAGGGAGAGGGAAAGGGACAAGCAGACTCTATGCTGAGCATGGAACCTTATGGGGGGGCT
>PITA01028391.1:0-13402 GCA_004023965.1 Spilogale gracilis
AGACATACTTTAGGACTGCATGGATATGAAGGACCCAAAGTAGTCAAAAATATAGAAACAGAAAATAGGTGGTCGCCAAGCGCTGGGGGGAGGGGGGAGGGGAAATTAGTTTTTAATGGATCTAGAGTTTTGCAAGATGGAAAAGTTCTAGACATCTATGGCACAATAATTTAAATGTACTTGGGGCACCTGGGTGGCTTATTTGGTTAAGCTTCTGACTCTCGATTTTGGCTCAGGTCACAATATCAGGGTTGTGAGACTGAGTTCCCCTACTGGGTTTTGTGCCACATGGGGAGTCTTCTTGAGATTCTCTCTCCCTCTCCCCGTGCCCTCCCCATGGTCTCTCTCTCTCTCTCTAAAAATGAATTAATAAATCTTAAAAAATATATATGCTTAACACTAGTGAACTGTGCACTCAAAAATAGTTAAGATGGGGGCACCTGGGTGGCTCAGTGGGTTAAAGCCTCTGCCTTTGGCTCAGGTCATGATCTCAGGGTCCTGGGATTGAGTTCCACATCGTGCTCTCTGCTCTGTGGGGAGCCTGCTTCCCCCCCTTTCTCTGCCTGCCTCTCTGCCTATTTGTGCTTGCTCTGTCTGTCAAAAAAAAATAAAATCTTTTATTTATAGTTGAGATGGAATTCTTTTTTAAGATTTTGTTTTTAAATAATCACTACACTCAATGTGGGGCTTGAACTTACAACCCTGAGACCAGGAATCACACACCACACTGACTGAGCCAGCCAGGTGCCCCAAATAAGACGGAAAATTTAATGTTATGTATTTGTTTTTTAAAATATTTATTCATTTATTTGAGAGAGAGAGAGTGCATCGATGTGAGTGGGGAGGGCAGGAAGGGAGAGGGATAGAGAGAATCTCCAGCAGACTCCCCACGAAGCACAGAGCCTGTCTTGGGTCTTGATCCCATGATCCTGAGATCAGGATCTGAGCCAAAATCAAGAGTTGGAGGTTCAACTGACTGAGCCACCCTGGCTCTCTTGTGATTTTTTTAAAAAATATTTTATTTATTTATTCGACAGAGAGAGAGATCACAAGTAGGCAGAGAGGCAGGCAGAGAGAGAGGAAGAAGCAGGCTCCCTGCTGAGCAGAGAGCCCGATGCGGGCCTCGATCCCAGGACTCTGAGATCATGACCTGATCTGAAGGCAGAGGCTTTAACCCACTGAGCTACCCAGGCGCCCCCTATGTGACTTTTTAAAAATATTTTATTCATTTATTTACCAGAGAGAGAGATAGCAAGAGGGAACACAAGCAGGGGAGTGGGAGAGGGAGAAGCAGGCTTCCCGCTGAGTAGGGAGCCCCATGTGGGGCTTGATCCAGGACTCTAGGGTCATGACCCGAGCTGAAGGCAGACGCTTAACAACTGAGCCACCCAGGCGCTCCCCCCATGTAATTTTACACACACACACACACACACACACACACACACACACACACACACGGGCTCATTTCCATTTACAAAAGCAAATAATTTAAAAAAAAGGATTAGCAGACCTCTAGAATCAGAATCCCTACAGAAGAGGCTTTGGAAGCTGCCTTCCCCCTGCCCTTTTTTTGTGGGAAGCTGCCTTTTAAACAGTCCTCAGGTAATTATTATTTTTAAAAAAAATAATTTATATATGTATTTATTTATTTATTGAGAATGTTTGCACTCACGAGCTAGGGGAGGGCCAGAGGCAGAGGGAGAGGGAGAGAATCTCAAGGAAACGCTGCTCTGAGTGTAGAGCCTGACCCGGGGCTTGATCTCAACACCCTGAGGTCATGACCTGAACTGAAATCAAGAGTCAGATGCATAACTGACTGAGCCCCCCCAGGCGTCCCCAGTCCTCAGGTAGTTCTTAAGCCCAGTAACATCTCTTGTCTTGGGTATCGTGCTTAAGAAAACAGGTGCTGAGACCAAAATGCCTGGCCACGTAAGTAACCCTAGAAAAACAACGTGTGTTCTCGGTGCCCTAGTTTTCTCATCTGTGTGATGGGAATGATAGTGGCTCCTACTCACAGATAGGAGTGCGGTAAGGATTTAATTAGTTCACAATCACGAAGCATTTAAGCCATGGACATATCACTGGGCAGCTCACTGGCCACACGTGCTGTCCTGTGTCTTAGGCCCTAAAGGCTTGACCTGGAGACCAGGTCACGACACTCACAGACCATGGGAGAGGAACTCAGCCCTTTCTCGAACACAACTGCGTTTCTCCAGAATGCCTCCAAGGTGACCCCACATTGTTCCATTTCCTTGGCAGATAGAGTGAGGGCTTATTTTTGGCAAGGCATGGAGTCATGGCTGGGGTGCTGTGGGCGGGCAGGCACAGAGCAGAGGGCCCCTATTCTCAGCCCCTGGGCTTTCTGCATCTGCCTGCCTGGCTTCCGGGGATGAGACAGCTCAAGTGCAGAAGCATACAGAGCACCACATTCTGGGAGTGTCCCTGGTCCTATAAATGCAAACTAACAGCCGTTTGGTAGAACAGGAAGAATAATGACAGAGAAAACAGTTGCCTGTTTACTGTGTGCCTAGCCCTGTGATGATTAGGATCCCATTTTACAGATGATGAAACAGACACACAGAGGATTTACCTAACTCACCCAGAACCCCATGGCTAGTAAAGTGGAAGAAGCCCAGGTGGTGTACGGAGCCCAGGTCTGGGTCCCACCTTTGCCCTGTGAAGAGGGCCAGTGGGGTCTGTTGAAGTAGACCATGTCCAAGTCCCAGCTCTGTGACTCATGGGCTGCATAGCCTCGGGAATGTCATTTAGTTTCTCAGAGCCTCAGTTTCTCCGTCTGTCAGGTGGAGATAATGACCTTGATCTGGTAAGAGTGAGGGCCCAGTGGAGCACATTTGTTTCCTATGGTTGCTGTTACCACAAACTTAGTCACTGAGAATCCAAAATGAGGCCAATGGGGCTAAAATCATGACCGCAGTGCTGATTTCTCCTGGAGGCTCTAGGAAAGAATCTGTGCTTTACTTCTAGCTTCTAGAGGCTGAGGATTATTCCTCAGGCCACCTCACACCAACCCCTGCCTTCCTCTCTTCTGTAGTCAGAAGTCTCTTCCTCTTAGAAGCACCCTTGTGATGATATTGCGTCCACCCAGATAATCTAGAATAATCTCTCCATCTCAGCAGCCTTAATTTAATTTAATAACTTCTAGAAAGTCCCTTTTGCCACGTAAGGTAACATATTCACAGATTCTGAGGATTCGGATGTAGACACCTTTTGGCGGGGGCACCTTTCAGCCTACTGCACAGGGACCAGAAAAAAGGAGGGGTGAGGTGGGTGATCATTAATGGCCTCAGGTCACTGCCAACTAGCTGTGTGATCCCGGGAAAGGTGCTTCTGTCTCAGTTCCTGTATCCTCATCTGTGAACTGGGCATAATGATAGGGGCTCTAAAACAAGGAGGCTGCATTCAGAGGTGAAAATGGCAGGCCGTGTCTGTTTTGTGGGTTTGCTAAACGATGCACATAGACACTGAGGTCCCTTGGGGGAGCTGAGTGCAGGGCGAGGCGTGAGGAGGTCCCCCATCAGGATGGAGGGACTGGCAGGGCACCGACGCACACTTGGCTCAGCCTCTGGGGTCTGGTGGATCTGGGGCTCAGTCCATGGGTCTGCGTTGTCTCTGGGGCCAGGTGCCAGCTGGGCTCTGTGGCAGGGCTTGGTGGGATCAGGGTGTTGGGCTATGTTATAATTTGGGTAAAGGCTGCAACTATGGGGGGTGGGATGGGGAATCTGCCCGTGGATGAGTGTTTCATAGTCACCGCGGCTACTTTTCTCCCTTCATCGGAGTTCAAGGGCTGTGGTATGCTCACAGCTGCACCTGGTCCTCAGCTCCTGGCTTGGCTGGCCCCGCTGCAGGGGGGGTGAAGGAGACAGAGCGGGGTGCTGGGGACAGATAGGCCTCAGCACTGTCATGACCCGCCAGCTTTCTTCTGGCAGGGCGAGTGCAAATTCAGCTGTTTGGGGCGAGGACCCAGAGCCGGAGAGGAGTAGGAGAAGAGCAAGGGCTCTCCTTTCCAAAAAAAATGCCAAACTCTCTTTCCCAGGCACGATCCAGATTTTCCAGGAGGAAAATCCTTCCCTTCAAGAGGTGGACATGCTATGTACTGGACACCCTTTGTGGCGTACGCTGTGCCCTCACGTTACTGGTAGTCTCTCTGACAACGCTTGCTAAGGGACCACAGTTTGTTCCATGTTGCAGATGGGAAAGCTGAGTCCAAGGGTTCAGCCTGGGCCCGGGATTAACTCTCACACAGCCAGCAAACGGCAGATCCTATTGGGGGCTCAGGACTGCCTGGGCCCAGGGCTGTGTAAGCTTTCCCTGGGAAGGCAGATGGCCTCAGACTTCAGAAAAGGAGCTTCAGGATGAACTGATTCAAGATAATCCCTATTAAGAGCCCAGAGATCTTTTTTTTTACAGAAATAGAAAACCTCATCATTAAATTTATATGGAATCTCAAGTGGCCCTAAATAGATACAGCAATCTTTAAAAAAGAACCAAGTTGGGGTGCTGGCCTGGCTCAGTCGGTAGAGCATGTGACTCTTGCTCTTGGGGTTGTAAGATTGAGCCCCATGTTCGGTATAGAGATTAATTCAAAATAAAATCTTTAAAAAAATTAAAAACCTCAAGTTAGAGAGCTCACATTTCCTGATTTCAAAGCATACCGCAAAACACTGGTAATCAAGATAATGTGGTAATGACATAAAGACAGTTGTACAGATTAATGGAACAGAATAGAGAGCCCAGAAATAAGCCCTTGTGTGTATGGCCAAATGATTTTCAACAAGGGTACTATGCATCCTCAATGGAGGAAGGACATTCTCTTTTCTAATACTTTAATTATTTTTAAAAAGATTTTATTTATTTGCGAGAGAGAGAATGAGAGAGAGCATAAGAAGTGGGGAGGGTCAGGGGTGAAGCAGACTCCCTGCTCAGCAGGGAGCCTGATGCGCGACTTGATCCCGTGACTTCAGGATCATGACCCAAGCAGCAGGCAGTTGCTTAACCAACTGAGCCACCCAATTCTTTTCTAATAATTTTTAAAAATCCTATGTGATTTATTGACTTTTGGTGGAAGGAAAGTGCATATCAGGTTTTACTGTCTAGTGCTCCTATGATTGTGAGTTTTCTCTGTCATATTTTCTACCAAGTATAATTTCCCTGATCAGATTTTGTAGATGTGAATTTTGTCAAGAAGTTTTGATTACTATCTTTGAGTCATTCTTCTGTTGTTTTGATGACTTCTCAGGCATGTTCATTGACCTCCCTTGTAAGGACTATCACCTGTTACTCTCCTGGGTCCTGTTATTCTTTCATAGCAGTATCACCACCTGCCACCTCTCTAAGCCTTGGTTTCCTCATCTGCAAAATGGAATAATAATGATGCCTGACTCATAGCTTCATCGTGAGAAGACAGGTATTGTTGATGGGGCACTTGGAATAGAGTGAAGGATACAGTAAGCCCATGTGAGTGGTAATTATGATTATTGTATTTATAATCAATATGTATATATATACATATACCCCATTGTATTTATTTCTATCTTTAAGGTATGTAATTTAATTTTTTTTGAACAGGTGATATGCTGAAATAGTTCACACATCAAAAAGGAATACAAGTGTCCACAGAGCAGTCTCCCTGACTGGTATCCCGCCACTTGCTTTTCTTCCCAGGAGGCAACCAGTCTTTCTAGGTCCTATGTCCTGGCAGAAATACCTCTGTGCTTATAAGGAAGCATGGGCATATATCTTCCACCACCACTTTCTTTCTTCTTCTTCTTTTTAAGATTTATTTTGCAGAGAGAGCAGAAGAGAGTGATGGAGAGTGAGAGGAAAAGAATTTCAAGCAGACTCCCAGCTAAGCATGGAGCCAACTTGGGGCTCGATCTCACGACCCTGTGATTATGACCTGAGCCAAACCCAAGAGTGGGAAGCTCACCAATTGAGCCACCCAGTTTCCTGGTGCATGCATCTCTTGATATCGGGGTCGTGACTTCAAGCCCCATGTTAAGTGTGGAGCCTACTTTGAAAACAAATAAAAAAGGAAAAATCCATTTCATTGCTTGGCTATGTCGTGGTGTCTCTAATACACCCCTGCAGAGGGGCACTTCGCTGGGGTTCAGTCTTCAGCTCTAACACACTATGCTGTGATCCATACCCATTGTATGGATGAGGAAACTCGAGATTTGAGAGGCAAAATTCCTCCCCACCCCCACCCCAGGTCACATGGCCAGTTGGTGGTAGAACAAGGATCAGCTTCTAGTCCCGTGGCTCTGTGTGCCGTGAGGTGTACTCTCATCTGATCTTGGCTTGGTTCTCCTGGCTCTGGGATTGGGGGGACCAGCAATGGTGGCTGGGGGGTGGGGGTGGTGAGTAGGCAAATCTACCAGGGTTGATTTTTTTCTCCTCCTAAATCGAACACTAGCTGTATGCTAAAGAACCAGTTGAAAGGAAGACCCCAGATCCTCTGACTAGAAAGCAGCCAAGCAGAGACCATGGGCTGAAGGGGGCGTTTTGCTGCAGTGAACCTCAGGCAGAGCCCTTGCATGAACCTTGCGGTTCCGTCAGGTAGTGTTTGCTTTGGAGGAAGTGGAAGCTGGAGCACGTTCCAGGGGTGGAGAGGAGCCCAGCCCTATAATTCAGGAGACCTAGGATTGAGACATGAGTCATTGACTTGTGGGATCCTTGGGCAAGTCACCTAACCTCTCTGGACCTGGAAGTTGGGAGCCTGACCCAATGGGACCTCTCCACTCACAAGATCTAGGTTCTGGAGCCACTGGGATTAGGTTTCTTTTTTCTTTTCTTCTTTCTTTCTTTCTTTCTTTCTTTCTTTCTTTCTTTCTTCCTTCCTTCCTTCCTTCCTTCCTTCCTTTCTTTCTTTCTTTCTTTCTTCCAAGATTTTTTTATTTATTTGACAGAGAGAGATCCCAGGAGGGGGAGTGGCAGAGGGAGAGGAAGAAGTGGTTCCCTGCTGAGCAGGGAGCCTGACATGAGACTCAATCCCAGGACTCTGGGACCATGACCTGAGCTGAAGGCAGGCCCTTAACCTACTGAGCCACCCAGGTGCCCTTCAGATTAGGTTTCAATGCCAACTTATCAAGGCTCCCTTGACAAGTCTCATTCTCTCATTAACATAGGAGTCAAAGCAATACCAGATGTGGTAAAAGTCAAATGAGATAATGTATATGAAAGCCCTTAGAAAACCAAAAAAGCTTTAAAAAAAAAAAGTATACAAATGGCGAACTCTGCCCATTACCACATATTCAATGTAAAAGATTATTAGGGAACCACATCTCTGTGTTGTTCAGGACATTAAAATTTAAAAATTTAAATTTAAATTAAATTTAAATAAAATTTAAATTAAAATTTAAATTAAAATTAAAAATTAAGAAATTAAAAATCCAAGCCAAACCACAAAATCTTTGTTGGGTGTTGAACTTCATGCCCAGCATCTGTTCAGGTGGTCTGCCTGCATTTAAGGTACAGTGTCACTAGGTGGCGGTGGTGTCCAGGCCACTGCAGTGCGCTCCAGAGCAGAAACCTTAAGGACCCTCTGGAAGTCCTTTTTTAGACTTTGAGAGGCCTCAAACTGAGACCTCAGTTACCTCATCTGTAAAATGGGGATAACAACACTAAATGAGATCCTGTAAAGTCCTCTTGTGCACGGTAAGACCTTAGCAAGTTCTTTCCTAGCTAAGTGGTTAAGAGCTTGGCTTTCAGAACCAGACTGCCTGGGTTTGAATCCCAACTCTGTTACTGAGCTCTGTGACCTTGGGCAAGTTACTTCACCTCTCTGAGCCTTCATTTTTCCTTGTACCCATAGTTAATATGCATGAAGGGCTTAGAAAGTGCCCCATCTGGGCACCTGGGTGGCTCAGTGGGTTAAAGCCTTGGCCTTCGGCTCGGGTCATGATCTCAGGGTCCTGGGATCGAGGCCTACATCAGGCTCTCTGCTTGGTGGGGAGCCTGCTTCCTCCTCTTTCTCTGCCTGCCTCTCTGCCTACTTGTGATCCCTCTCTCTGTCAAATAAATAAAGAAAAATCTTTAAAAAAAGAAAAAAAAGAAAGTGCCCCGTCCCAGAGGAGTGCTCTGAGTTTGCCACTGTGTATGTATGCCCTAGGGTGAACCCTCTTTCACACATACTCTGGGTTTGAAATCTGGGCACCTCCCAAAATGGAGTGCCTTCTCAAGACAATAGGTCTTCAGGGCATTTTTAACCTCCCTGGCATGAATCATGGCCAGAGAAAGCTACAATTCCAAGACTCCTGACACCCTGGTCTCTGGATTCCGGGCACAACTAGTAACAGCCTCTGTCCACCCAGCCAGTGATGGAAACCAATTTGCAAGTGTGAAGCCAGCTGGTGGGAAGGTAAGGAGAGTGCCAAAGCGGCTGTGAGGCTGGTTTTCAGTACTTTTGTCCCTCGGGTGTGTCTTGCTCACCTTTGTGCATACTGTTGGCAGGCAGCTCAGAAAATAAAAAATCATGGGCCACTGGGCCAGTGGCTCACCTCCCCCCCCCCACCCCCGCAGCTCTGTCCTGCCCCACCTTCGTGCAGGTTTGC
The DNA here is from genome assembly GCA_004023965.1 of Spilogale gracilis. NCBI lineage: Eukaryota > Metazoa > Chordata > Mammalia > Carnivora > Mephitidae > Spilogale > Spilogale gracilis. Next base: position 8,571 of record PITA01028391.1, read on the forward strand.
GGGGGAGGTAGAGGCATCTGGTGACACAGCACCTGACCAGAAGTCAGGAGACCTGTTTTTAGCTCAGCTCAGTCCCCAGTGTGCTGTGTGACCTTGACGAGTCACTTTTCCTCTCTGGGCTTCAGAGTCCTGCTCTGCTCAAACTGGGACACACTCCCTGCCCTTCCTTTCCGATCAGAGATCTGGTGAGTATAGAGAAACTCCTCCAAACCTCATCTCCTCTTTGAAGCCTTCCATGTTAGATGGAACAAAAGGAACTCCAAATCTTTCCCATCTCCCTCTCCCCCCTCAGGCGAAACACAATACGGATCACTAATCCATTATTTGCTCCATGATTGATTCCACAGGCTTGTTCAGTGCTGGTCTGTCCTCCTGTCTACATGCCCTTTTTATCTTGTCTGCATTAAAAACTCATCTGGGGAGGGCTATGCCTGCCTCCTTGCTCTGAGGGACAGGCAGAATGTAGGAGAGGAGGCTAGCATGACCAAGGCATGGCTTGGGGCACTCAGTGGGGAGGAAGTTTCAACTGAATCCCACATGGGTGGGAACTTCATAGGACTAAGAAAACTGAATTGTCAGCGAAGTGTGTCTTGAGGAGCAAAACAGATAAATGTCTTACTCTCTAGATGGGACAGAGAAAAAGGGAGGGAGAGGGAGATGGGGGGGTCAGCTTTGAAGAGTGTAAGTTTTGCAATCAGAAAATCTAGAAGGATGGGGCGCCTGGGTGGCTCAGTTGGTTAAGGTCATGATCCCGGAGTCCTGGGATCGAGCCCCACATTGGGCTCCCTGCTCGGTGGGGAGCCTGCTTCTCCCTCTTTCACTTCTCCTGCTTGTGTTCCCTCTCTGGCTGTGTTTCTCTCTGTAAAATAAATAAAATCTTTAAAAAAAAAAAAAAAGAAAGAACATCTAGAAGGAAACTATTCAACTTCAAGAAACAGGAAAGTTCTGTATCAGTTTCCAAAATAACATTTTATTTTGGCTTACACATGGACAGATGTGTGTATGTGTTTTCTGCTTTCAGTTTTTTTAAAGGTTTTATTTATTTATTTGACAGAGAGAGAGATCACAGGTAGGCAGAGAGGCAGGCAGAGAAAGAGGGGGAAGCAGGTTCCCTGCCGAGCAGAGAGCCCCATATGGGACTTGATCCCAGGACCCTGAGATCATGACCTGAGCCGAAGACAGAGGCTTAACCCTCTGAGTTACCCAGGTACCCCATTTTTTTTTCACTTGGGCATACCTCAACTCCAAAAGGAGTAAGCCCAGCCTGTCGGCTCCCTCACCTCTGATCAGGTCTGCCTCTCTATTCTTCTCCACACAGCAGCCCTCACGGGTTCCAGCTCCTGCGGACCTCCAGCCCCCCAGCCTTTCTTTCTTTTTTTTTAAAAGATTTTATTTATTTATTTGACAGAGAGAAACACAGCGAGAGAGGGAACACAAGCAGGGGGAGTGAAAGAGGGAGAAGCAGGCTTCCTGCCGAACAGGGAGCCCGATGTGGGGCTCGATCCCAGGTCTCCAGGATCATGACCTGAGCTGAAGGCAGTCGCTCAACCAACTGAGCCACCCAGGCGCTCCCCCCCCCCCAGCCTTTCTTACCTTCTGCACGATGATCCCCATCCCCTGGGGATGCCGGTACCCTTTCCACTCTTGCCATCCTCCACCAAATGCCTGGCTGCCAATGGACACTGAGCATCTTTGAACAGTCTTCTATGCTCTGGACTTCACCACTTTTTCAAAACATACCAGTCCTGGGCTCCATTCCATCTACATCAAAGCCCCTAATGACACACTGGGCAGGCTGATGGAGGGGAGGGGCAGGTACTGTAGTCTATGCATCCTAGAGTGCACTTTAAGAGCTCTTGGGGAATTAGCCTCTTCACACTGAGAAAATTCTGTCTGCCAGGAGAATCGCACAGTGCCATGGAGACCCAAAGGGGAGAGATTTATGGGTATGTGTAGTTAATGATAATAATCAATATGATTTATTGCACACCTATTAGTTTCAGGTACCAGGATAGGTGCTTTACCTCCTTGGCCTAATTCCAACTACCCTGCAAAGCAGGTGTAATTATCATAATAAAAACAACAAACTTCTCTGAGTGCTTATGTGCCAAACAATTTATCTTTGTTGTCTTGTGTAACATTCCTACAACCTGTTAGGCAGGAGCCGTTGCTGTGTCCCTTTTCCAAATGAGGGGACCGAGGTGCAGATCAATGAACTAAGCTGTTCACACAGCTCTTAAGGAGGCTGAACTCTAGAGGGGCTAAGTAATATGTTCTTTTTATCCGGCAAACAAGCAACTAAGTAAATCTATGTTTTCCATGGCATCTGCATGGCTCAGTTGTTGGGCGTCTGCCTTTGGCTCGGGTCATGATCCTGGAGTCCTGGGATGGAGCCCTGCATCAGGCTCCCTGCTCAGCATGAAGCCTGCTTCTCCCTCTCTCACTCCCCCTCTTTGTGTTTCCTCTGTAGCTGTGTTTCTGTCAAATAGATAGATAAAATCTTTAAAAAAAAAAAAAGCTATACCCCCCCCCCAACATGTTCAACACACCTCCTCCTGGCAATGGGAAATTCCAGGTTGGCAGAAAGCAACCGGGACCATGAACTTCTGGGGTGGGTAAGAGCATTCCTCAGCTCCACACAAGAGCATATCCCTTATACAGAGGGGGTCCAGTACACTCCAGGACCCCAGTCCTGCTGCCTGCCAAATGTTTCCTGATTTTGCTGGCCTGTCTCTCTCAGTAATCTTTAGCTGCCTCTTGCCGCATCCTATTGAACAGAATCCCAGCACCCCACTAGAATGCTGCCTTCTTCAGGAAGCCTTCCTGGTTAGCCCTAAACCAGAGCCCTTTGATCTTCTCTGGGACATTCCACTAGCTTGGCTGCCCTCTTCATCCTTGTGGTAGGTACTGTCACTCAGAGAATTCTCACTGAATGAATGAACGCTGCTCTCCCAGATTCCCCTGGGTCATGAATTTCAGTGCCTCTGGTGAGGAGGGGCGGGAAAGGGATGGCAGCAAATATGCGTGGCCAGCCCAGATACAGACAATAGAGAATGGTGAGGTCTGTGGCAAAGGAAAGTTTGCATGCCTATCTGAGGGGCTTACAAACTCAGCCACCCCCATTCCCCACGGATGTCTGGGACCTGATTGCCCTGCAAACACTCTATCCTTTCCTTTCCCTGGCTTTTTTTTTTTTTCCTACTTTGTGTGTACCATCTCAAAATATCTTTATACTATTTATTACATTCCACATCTGCTTTCCCTGACAAAGGCGAACTACCTGAGGGCAGGGATTTAGTCTGTTTTGTGTTCTGCGGGGGCACCTAGTTGACCTTCAATAGACAGGTGTTAAACAAATCCTCAGCCCTGGCACATGTCTGCAGTGGAGAGAGTTGCCCCAGTCCCCTGCAGGGTCCAGACTCCCAGAAATACTCAGGGTTCAAGTCAAGGAAAGTGAAAGCCTTTGGGGTCACCGCAAGCCTCCCACAGAGACCCAAGGAGATGACCTAGAAGGTTCTGTCTTGATGACTGCAGGTACAGCAGGAACTAAGGCACGAGGGTTAGTGGCGGCTCCTTGGGGGTCAATGGGGGCATTTCTGGGAGAACCTGATGTGGCGGGGAGGGGAGAGCGCGCGCTCTCCCAACAACACACCACAGGCACCCACCATACACGCACCCGCCCCTTCCAGAAGACGCAGGATTAGGAGACGCCAGAAACCGACAGAATGTCAGACAGGGCCGCAGGAATGTCCCAGAAGGTGTGGAAAGGGCAGTGAGGGGAGCGACCCCCTCTCCCCATCTCCAGGGTGCACTTGCAAGAGGGCTGGGGAGAGGAGGAAAGGGGGGATGCACCCGGCGCCCGCCCGTCAGCGCAGAGCCCCCGCGGCCCAGCCAGGAGCACCCCCAAGTGGCGGCCCGGGACCTGGGGGAGCCCCCCGCCCCCCACCCCAGGGGCTCCTGCTAAGCCGGGTGCTGCCTCCTCAGCAGCCGCGGCGCTTCCACCTGCGCAGGCACGGCGCCGCTCTGCGCGGAGCTGCCATTGGCTCGCTAAAAATGCCTCTCTAATCTGCGCCCATCTGTGCACGCCTCCCCCCCCCGCCTCCTCGGCTCTGACCTTCCTCCTTCCCGCAGCCTCGGCGCGGTCGGGACAGACGCGGTGGCGGCGGCGGTGCAGCTTCCTCTTCGCCCGGGAAGTCGTCCCGGCTTGGGGCCGGCCCCAGACGCCCAGCTTTGCCCGGTGGCGCCGCGGATGGTGCCGGGCGCTCCTCCCCGCAGGTAGGGGGTGGGTCTGGCCCTGGGATGGCGGGTGCGCAGGGACAGGGGGCAGTTCGGGAGTGCGTGTCTGCGGCGGGCGCAGAGGCGGACGGAGCGCGGGGGAGGACTGGGCAGTTACCCGGAAAGAGGCGGGCGCGCGGCCGGGGCTGCTTTGCGGACACCCGGGCTCGCGGGCAACCCCCAGGCAGTGCCAGGATGCCCCTGCGCCGGGCCTCTTGGGAAAGGCAGCTAGCGGCGGAGGCCTTTACCCTGGGGAAAACGCAGGAACTTCGTTCCTTGGGACGAGTCTCTGGCCTGGGGCGGTCTGGTCCCAGCCGGGCGGGGGGCAGGGGGGCGCTTGTACCAGCTTGGTGTGTAAGCTATTTATGGCTGAGAGTGGGCTGGGAGAAACACAGCAGTTGATGCGCTCTGTGCTCTGTCTGGTTTGCAATTAAAGATATTTTCTTCTCTCCCTCCACCCTTTCCCCCCATAGCCGAGATGGGAGGTTGAGATGGGAGGTTGCGGCGGGGAGGGCAGGGGGGAGTAGGTGATGCTACATAGCCTTCCAGTAAACACG
>PITA01028392.1:0-19473 GCA_004023965.1 Spilogale gracilis
ATAAAAAATCAAATTAAACCCATGGATAATTGGGGCTAGAAAAGGAGGAAAGAAAGATTTTATATATATATAAATATATATATCTAGATGGTGTAGAGAGTAGACAGCGATGGAAGGAGAACTCCACTGAAAGGAATTAAAGATAGTGTTATTTGTTAATAGTGTCCCCCATCTGGACTCTAAGATTTTAGTGGCATTTTGCTTATATATCCAATATATACTCATTTGAAATGTGTGTTCATATCAAATGACACTATAGTTAAGCCTCAGATAATTTAAATAGTATGTGTGTGTGTGTGTGCACTTATCTGTGTTCATTTTAACAACAAACAAATCTTGGTAAAAATACATTGGATGCTAAAAAGTATTCATCTCCTCACTATCTAACTATGGAAATCAAATCTTTATTTGTGGACATTATAGAAAATACTTATGGAATTATCCTTTGTTTCCCCTAGACATTACGGGCTGCTGGAAAAACATACATGATATTTTTTGTCCTGGTGATTTTCTTGGGATCTTTCTATTTGGTGAATTTGATCCTGGCTGTGGTGGCCATGGCCTATGAGGAACAGAATCAGGCTACCTTGGAAGAGGCAGAACAGAAAGAGGCTGAATTTCAGCAAATGCTGGAACAGCTTAAAAAGCAACAGGAAGAAGCTCAGGTACTGAGTGATAATAAGCAAAGTTTTATTATTTTGTTATTATTATAAATTTTAAGTAAAAATACTGTTGTAGCATAGAAGTCAAACTGGGACCAATTTTTCATATGGTGTACAGGCACTGTCATTAGAAATAAGAGAAAGCTATTCAAACCTAAAATTGTTTCTGAAGTTGAAATCAAACTCTTTGACATTATATATAAAGAAATTATTTTGGGGTAGAAAACACATTCAGGATAAGTTAGACTATGAAAGTGTCATGAAACCTGAAGGGAGAATCTGATATTCAGTTTAATGTGAAAAGATACATAACTGATATTTCCAACTACCCCTAATTATAACATCTAAGGTTTTATTCTGAAATTAATTAATCTCAAATGTTAACAAGAATGCTTTATGTATACCTATTCTTAAATGTTCTTTGGGTTTTCTGTAGCATAAAAGGTATTTGCTACAGCCCCTATCAGGGTATCAGGAAAGCATCTGCATTAGATTACAACTTTAAATTCCCATTAATATTGAAAGGCTACTTGAACTCAGGGAATGGTGAATGGGGTATTCATGTCTAGAGGAAAGAGACAGAATAGTATTTGCTTAAAAGGGGGGAAGGGAATCCCCATAAATTAAAAGGTGAAAATCATGGGAAGACAGTAAAATCTGATGGTAGTAAGATTTCCTCCACATCTTTACCAGTACTTGGTATGGTCAGTCTTATTAGCCATTCTACTAAGTGCCTCATTGTTTTATTCTGCATTTTCTTAATAACTAATGATGTTCAACATATTTTCACATTCTTATTTTCTATCTGTGTAGCTTCTGCTGTGAAGTAGATGTTTAAATCTTCTGCCCATTTGTTTTTTAAACTGGGCTTTTTGTTTTCTTGAGTTTCGAGTAGTCTTTATATAGTCTGGGAATAAGTCCTTCAGTCCTTAATGATATATATGCTTTGCAGATATTTTCTCCTAATCTGTAACTTGCCTTTTCATTCTCCTAATAGTATTTTTGGATAAAAATTAAATTTGGATGAAGTATACTTTACCAAGATTTTTTGTTTGTTTGGCCATGATTTGGTGTTGTATCTAAGATTTTTTTTGCCAAATCAACATCATAAAGATTTCCTATTTTTATTCCTAGAAGCCTTATAGTTTCATGTTTTATAATTTAGGTCAATGACCTATCTTAGATTAATTTTTGTGTATGGTGTAATTTATATGTTGAGATTATTTTTCTTTTGCATATGGATATCTAATTATTACAGCACCATTTGTTTTTGTTGTTTTCTCTTTTTTAAATTTCAATTCAATTAATTAACATATAATGTATTATTGGTTTCAGAGGTACAGGTCAATGATTCATCAGTCTTATGTAATACCTAGTGCTCATTACAACACGTGCCTTCCTTAATGTCCATCACCCAATCACCCCATTCCCCCATTCTCCTCCCCCACCCCAGCAATCTTCAGTCTGTTTCCTGTTATGAAGAGTTTCATATGGTTTTCTTCCTCTCTGATTTCGTCTTGTTTTGTTTTTTCCTCTCTTCCCCTATTATCCTCTGTTTTGTTTCTTAAATTCCACATATCAGTGAGATCATCTGATAATTGTCTTTCTCTGACTTTTTTTGCTTAGCATAATACTCTCTAGTTCTACCCACCCACAAATGGAAATATGTCTTTCTTTCTTTTTTTTTTTTATGGCTGAGTAGTACTGCATTATATATTTATACCACATCTTCTTTATCCATTCATCTGTCAATGGATATCTGGGCTCTTTCCATAGTTTGGCTATTGTGGACATTGCTGCTATAAACATTGGGGAACAGGTGCCCCTTCGGATCACTACATTTGTATCTTTGGGGTAAATACCTAGTAGTGCAATTGCTGGATTGTAGGGTAGCTCTATTTTCAACTTTTTGAGGAACCTCCATACTGTTCTCCAGAGTGGCTGCTCCAGCTTGCATTCCCACCAACAGTGTAAGAGGGTTCCCCTTTCTCTGCACCCTCACCAACAACTGTCATTTCCTGACTTGTTAATTTTAGCCATTCTGACTCAGGCAGCACCATTTGTTGCACAAAATATTTTTCCCCACTAAATTGCCTCTGAATCTTGTCAAAAATCAGTTGTCCAGATGTGAATGGGACTATTTCTAAATTCTATTCTGTTAATTTATTTGCTTCTCTTTATAGCAAAACACATTTTCTTTATTACTGTAGCTGCTTAATAGATCTTGAAATCAGATAGTTATAGCTCTCCATTTTTTTTTTCCCAAGGCTGTTTTAACTGTTCTAAGGCATTTGTAGCTTTAAAGGACTTTTAAAATCACCTTGTCAATTTCAGTTCCATTTAGTTTCTGTTGCTGTGTCTTCAAGCTTGTCATCTTTTCTTCTGAAATGTCTGCTATACCATTAACCCCATGAAGTGCATTTCTCATCTCAGTTTTTGTAGTTTTCATCTCTAAAACCTTGACCTGTACCTCTTTTTATATTTTGAAAATACACAATATAGTAACTATTTAAAGTCCTTAAACCCTTTTCTTCTAACTGTAACATCCATGTCAGATCTTGATCAGTTTTAAATTTTTTCTTCATTACTGGTTATATGTTCCTGATTTTTTTTTTTTTTATTCCTGACAATTTTTCAGACACTGTTAATTTTAGCTTTTTGGGGTGCTGGATATGTTTGTATCCCTATAAAAATTCTTAATCCTTATTTGGGGACATTAGTTATATTACTTATAGACAGCTTGATCCTTTTCCACCTCAAAACCTTTGAAGATGTGTTAGGTAGAACTAGCAGAGCATCTAGTTTAAGGCTAACTATTGCCTACACTGAGTGAAGATCCTTTGGAACACTCTACCCAGTGGCCCATTAATGCAATATCTTCAAAACCAGTGTTACATGTATTTTGTCTGTTTCAGTGGCTGTTCCAGAAGGGAGAGAAAATCCCTGTTACTGTATCTTAGCAAGAAGCAGTAGTCCAAATAACTTTTGTACATAGTGACTTTTTGATACAAGTGATTTTTTTTTCAGATGGACAGTTCGATATTTAAAACATTATTTGAATGACAGTAGATTTATAGATTCAATACAGTCAACATTTAAGTTTTTAATAATTCTGAGTTACTCTGAAGATGCACAACATAGAGCATTAAGTCCTTTTTTTGATGCTTTTCTTTTAGTGAGACAGGGATTTGACAATGAATTGTTTAGCTGGCTACCCAGAGCAACCATATTCTTAGCACTTGTTAAACATGCTGGCTTTGCTATTTTAATCTTGCCATTGGGTACAGAGTAGTATTACGGCTATATTTTAGTGATTTTTTAAGGAAAGCTTTAAATAAGTTTGGTGATACTTAAGAATCTTATAAAATATACCTCATGCTTGGCAGAAAGTTCTACTACATTTCAAGTACTTAAGAGTTTATTTCAGATCACTACTAATAAAACACATTTGTAAGATAATGAAGTACATTAGCTATTTACAGGGCAAATTATTTATTTCAAAGTTTTAAATAAATATGAGAAATAATATTTGTAAGTTGTAATAAATGTATTTTAAGGCACTGAATTATTCTAATTTATAAAAAGAAACAAAGCAATATGCTTGAAAATACTATACAGATACATAGTACAGGAGTAAGCATACATTCTGAAATTCAGCCACTTTAGGGTAAAATATAGCATAAATTAAAAGAGTAGAATCTTTTAAACTTAGAAGTGAAAGTGCACAATGTCTATTAGATTTTTAAAGAATCTAATTATCATTATCCTAATTAGGTCAACTAAAAAATGTGCATTCTTTTCACTTAAAAGTCAGTTAGTTATAGTTCAGTGATCAAATCTTGATTTGGCTCATCTTTAGCTTCACATGTATAAAAATTTAAACTGATCGTAGGATAACTGATCCTAGTGTTTTTATTTGAACTGAGATGACAGGTACCAATCCAACTTTACCTCATTATTGAGAACACAGGTAACAATGCCTAGTAAATAAACAAAGCCCAATAAATAGCCAATACTGAAACACAGGAAGGTACTGGAAGCAGAAAGGAAGATATAGTCTACCCATGAGATCATTGGTGCTCTGCTGTAACTCATGTCTTACTAACCACCTATCACTCTTCAAAGGTACCATCTAGTCAATAACTTCATGAAGTCTAGTATCATTTCCATTTTCATTTAATTTCTATTGAAGGGCCTCCTAAAGCTAGTCATTGTTTAGACATAATAAAGTAACAGTAAGCTCAGGGAACTCACAAATTAAGGGTAACATTAAAGGATGAATGAAGACAAAACCCAACAAAAAAATGTTTTATACTGAACTACTAAATCATCATAACTTTGTTTTGCACTTAATTTGTAATCTTTAAATGCCTAATGGTGCCCAACACAGCATATCCCATAGCAGTATATATAGGTCTGATAGGGAAAATGTAATAGTAAGCTTTGGGACAAAATTAGATATACTAGCATTTAAGAGAGCCAATATAATTAGAGGTAAAATTCAAACAGGTATTATATTTAAAGTCTTGTAATTTTGAACAGGTTTTTTAAACTGGATTTATGTTTAAGTGAAATATAATTACAAACAGTCATGTGGCTTTATCTCTTTAGGACATACAAATACAGTGAGTTATAGAGCTTATGTTGGGTCACACAGAAACGTTGTAAGAACTAAATGTTACTCCTTGATTAAATATTAAGCATATATTTGTTATTTCTTAAAGAGGAATTCATCAAGGGGCACCTGGGTGGCTCAGTTGGTTAAGCGTTTGCCTTTGGCTTAGGTCGCAGTCCCAGGGTCCTAAGATCAAGCGCTGCATTGGGCTCCCTACTCAGTGGGGAGTCTGCTTCTCCCTCTCCCTCTGCTGCTCCCCCTGCTTGTGCTCTCTCTCTGTCACATATATAATTTTTTTTTTTTAAAAAGAGGAATTTATCAAGCCAGCGAAAGCAATACTCTTAGTCTAAGTAAGCAGAACATTGGTCTTGCCACAGAGACGGGTAGGAACAGGTACAGACATAAGAGATGACAGGAAACATCTGCCTTTGAGGGAATCAGCAAATCACTGGCAGTGGAACAAGTGACAGATTGAGTTGATATGTGACCCAGAAAATGTGTTGTGTCGGGAGGTTACCATTGTTGCCTTAGAAATGCTTTAGTTTTGAGTTATTCGAACTGTTGTTATCCAGAATAGGTAGGGAAATCACGTCTATGCAAAACAAATTTCGGAAGTGATTTAAATGAACATGTGTTTTCAGGATTATGGCAAAGGAATATTACCACCACTTCCTTTGTTTCTAACTCCAAACAAGTCAATAAATGATTAACGCTTTGTGTTGTACTGTGTTACTGTGTATATAATGTAGAAAGAAGAATTAGGACTTTATTTGGATAAAAATAAATATATGTATATTCATTCTTTCAACAAGTACTGTATATTATGTATTTTCTCTGTATTAAGTACTAAGCAACAATATTTACCTTGTTTTAAATAAGTGCCTTATTTATTCATTTTATTTTATATATAATTACATTAGCCTCTCTCATATTGACAAAAGGCCTTTAATATTCCTCATGTTTCATTACTGACATTAAAGTGATATTAACAACCAAAAATTAATAAAAAATCTGGCTATGTGACTGTATGTAATTCCATAAATACCCAAATTCTGAATTACTGTTCCATTTAATTGCTAGGCATTGTCTTATACTGAGTCTTTAACTGAATATAGTATTCAGCATAAACAAACATCTGTTTTACATTTTATGCACATTTTACATTGCTTAGCCCAACACACATATTTAATACTAGATGTAGTATTATGGTTCCTATCCCTGGGGTCATGACAATCCTAGAGAATTTGTATTTATAGCAAATTTAGGTTTAATTTAAATGTTTTTTTCTTTGTAACTGTACTTCAGATGAGATTCAGAAATGGAAGCTACTGTGGAGGGTTTGCTTCTCCTCAGGAAGAAAAAAACAAAAAGCACGTGTTGTCAAACTCATTATAAGTTTTGCCTTCTTTCCTAAAATGTTTCTGCTATACAGACCATTCTGTATGGGCTTTTTACGGTAACTTGAAAATTCAAGTCTATATATGTCTTATTCTTCCAAACCCCCTCTTATCTGAGACAACTGACAGCATAATGCTTTTTCATCTTTATTCACCAAACATTCACTGGACACTTTTTATGTCAGGTGACATACTAGGCAATGTGTACAAATGCATTTGACAAATTCCTACCTAGTATATATCTAGTGGAGAAAATAAACAAAATGGGTAGATAAATTAAAGCTGTTTGTATTTAGTAGCGACATATGTAAAGAGTCGAAACAGTATTCTCATAATTTAATCATTTCCACTTCCATGATTATATTTAAAATCAGAACATACTTAATGAGCACTCAGTTTTGATAGGAACTATATCAGTGTTTTATATCTTCTAGTCATGGTTAGATCACTTCCTGTCTAAAAATACTATTCATTACAAAACAATCTGCCATGCTTCACCTTAGAGCTGGTGTTTCTTTAGTATATACAAAAATTCAAAACGATTAAATATACTTAGTGCTGAAACTTAAAGAAGTTCTCATAATCCTTTAAATGTTTATTTCAGGTACTTATTCACTGATATGTTTATCATTTGTTATTTATCACAATAGATACTTTATAAACATTAAAAAATTTTAAACTAAAAGTGCAATGTAATAAATTAATCATGTTAATCTCCAGGATTAACATAACCCCAGGGATGTGAACGATAATACTAGGGGAATTCAAATGGAGGAAAAGATCAAACTAGCCAATATATTACCACTACCTCTGTCTAGTGGTAAAATAGTAGACGCTTTAAAGGGAAAAGTAAAACAAGTAGATACAAAAAGGGAAAAGAAAAACTCTTAGACCTAGATTTAGAAGAAAAAAATGCCACTTGGTTGTTCACAATCACATATGGGAAGAACAAGCCTATGGATGGAATTGGAATAGTAATCAGACCAGCAAACACCACTAAGAGAACATTTGATTTTAAAATGTAGAAGATATTTTTAAGAGAGCAATTTTCCTTGAAAATGAAGCTTATCTCAAAAGAGTTGGTATTTTTTAAACTCTCTCCAAGAGATGTGCTAAACCAGACTTTTCTTGCCTTAATGCAAATAGTTTAGCATATTGCTTTATACTGTTTTAAATTGTCATTATTAAGTAAACTCTCTAAAACACAATGTTTACCTACAGTTAATAGTCTCAATGACATTTGTACCACAGTCAACTGTTTCCAAAATCACTTGGTGTATACAGCGCCTGGCTTTGTCTTAAACAGGCAGTTGCAGCAGCATCAGCTGCTTCAAGAGATTTCAGTGGAATAGGTGGGTTAGGAGAGCTCCTGGAAAGTTCTTCAGAAGCATCAAAGTTAAGTTCTAAAAGTGCTAAGGAGTGGAGGAACCGAAGGAAGAAAAGACGACAAAGGGAGCATCTTGAAGGAAACAACAAAGGAGGAGACAGGTTTCCCAAATCTGAATCTGAGGACAGTGTCAAAAGAAGAAGCTTCCTTTTCTCCATGGATGGTAACCGTCTGACTAGTGACAAGAAATTCTACTCCCCTCATCAGGTATGGTTTTCTATGAAGTACTCCCGTTTGTTCTGTCATTGCTATTGCTTTGTAATTACTGTATTTTGTTTTGGTATATTTTTGTAATATCTGATATAAATGAGGGACAAGGAACTAACATTTAACATGATTATTTAATTTGTACCATAAGCTGTCTTTAAAAGAGACTTTTATTAATCAGCTTTAAACAATACTATTTTGAGATGATGTTTCTTAATTTTCTGTTTTTGAGGGATGGAGGGGGGTAAAACTTAGCTATCAGGCTTTTTTTCAATGAGAGTTTTGCAATCTTTTGTTTACCTTTTTCAGTTTGAGACCTCAAATGACCTCAAAAAACATCTATATCTCTGCATATAGGTGTCTGCCTTTATTATCTGAGGTTGTAAGTGCCACATATGCATGAATTTTAAAAAGAAGTGTCTCAGATTTTGCCTTGATCTTTTGATATGTGAACCATGCTGTCATAAGTCTCCATTATGCTGACATGGTGTCACGCCATGAGACATTAAAATGAAATGATGACCTATTTTTGCTTTGACTTAATGCCAACTACATAGTTCTTCAGCATATTTTCAAATCAAAGAGGGAAAGTAGTTTTAACTCTGTTAATATAATTTATGGGTTGCATAATATAAGAGTAAATAAGAATTCTGTGATAAGTACAATTATGACTTTGAACACTATTTTGTTCCACTAGAATTTCGTGCACTATTAAATATTAACTCTTCTAATCATATTAATCTGAGTCAGAATTATACCCTAAAAATAATGCTTTGAGGGACACTATATAATTAAAATAAAGCAAAAAACCGTATGTCAACCAAGAGGTATGATATCCTTTGTATAAAAAACAAAAACCTTTTTAAAAATTGGAGTGATAAGCACAAATTCATCATAGTGTTTAGCTCTTGGTTGGAAGGAAAAAGCATTTGCAAGTATCAATGGTTGTTTAACATTTGTATTGAATATGTACATAAAATTGTAAAAAATAAACTCCACATTAATAATCTGAATCCTCAAAGTAAGACAAAAAAGATGTGCACACATGAGAAGTTAAAAGATAAAAACCATTTTCCTCCAGATAATGCCAATATCAAGAGGTCCAATTATTATCTTGCATAAAACAAATATAAAATATGGCTTAAATAAGTACAACACCTTTGGAATTAACTGGAAGCTTTATTGGGCAAGTTAGTTTCTCTGACCAGATTTTTTTGGCTTAAACTGTCACCTTGATATTTTAGCATTATTAGGACTATAGGAGTCATTAGGATTAGGAGTATAATGACTGATGTTTTAGAAGCTTGTGTCCATATCTCAACTCCCAAGTGAGTTCTGTGACCCTACTCAAGTGACTTGTATTTTTGTAAGATTTCTGTAAAAGGGGATAATATGTCTACTGTAAGGAGTTGTGAAAGATTAAGCAATATATAGAAACCATACGTGACAAATGGTAAAGCTCTTATTAAGTTAAAATTGGTGAATGATTTCAAATGAGGGAAACTAAAAACTTTTGAGTAGTTGCAATTATCACAAATGTATATGCACAGTAGCAATATTTACATAAGTATATTTACATGTTTTTGAAAACAGTATTGTTTCCATCATTGTTTCATCAACATGTTCAAATAGAAACTGGATTAGTTCATTCAGCCAATCAAGGAATATTTATTGACCACCTACTATGTGGCAGAAATAGTTCTAGAAAATGAAAATACTTTGTGAATCAAAGAAAGGTACAATTCACTGACCTCATGGAAATTTATACTAAAGAAGAAGACAGACAATAAATGAGATAAATAAGTTACAGACTATGTTAGAAGGTGATAAGTGCTATGGGGAAAAAGTTAGCAAATCATGAAAAGGGGATCAGGAGCACCAAGTGGATGTAAAAATTTTAAATAGGGTGGTTTGGGAAGTCTTTAAAGGAGACATTTAAGCAAAGATTTGTGAGGAGACAAAGGAAGAGATTATCTCACTGAAGAGCATCACAGGCTCACGGAAGAGCCAAGTGCAAGGCCCTGGCATGGCAGACTGCCTGGAATGCTGAAGGAGTAGCTGAGAGGCCTGTGCTGAGTGAACCACAGAGAGGTAAGAGCAGAGAGAAATGAGGTGGCAGCCAGACTTTTAATACTAAAATCAGAATCAGTATATACATATGTTATATGTAGCTCATTTTATAGTATTTGTAGATGGATAGTAGGTAGGTAGATAAATAGGTAGATAGATAGATGGACAGACAGACAGATGGGAGATATTTCAAAAGTAAAAGAAAGATCCTATTAACACTAATATTTACAAATCCCAGTAAAGACAGGCAGGGAGCATTAACATAACTCACAAGCAAAACTATACCAGAAGCAGTTTACAAGTTCTGGCTGTATAAACAAAAAAGAGCTGTGATAGTAAAGAGAACATGTGAAGGTAGTAGGAACAGGAAACATAAGATGGATATGCTATGCATTTGAAACAAATTTATCTTCTGAAAATGTCAAGGCAGAGAGGCCACAAATTATGGGTAGGCTGCCGTCTACTAACATAAATTTTTGCGTGTTATTTTACATTTATTACATTATTTTATCTTCAAATAGATAAATCATGTTCATTGTACAACATGAAAGGTACTTAAGAGTATACAACAATGCAAACTGAATCCCCTCCAAAGATTTTAGCTATGTTGTTGGACACACCAAGGCAATTTATTTTAAGCCAGAATGTTTGCTGCTATAACCAGGTATAGTTGATTTATTGAAAACATTGATAGGTACAGACAGTTAACTTGAAATGCTATTAAGTGAGTATTTCTAATACTCATGTTACATGTTTCCACTAGAACATCTTTACATTCTCTGCATCATCTTCCATGTGGACTTTTTGCCTAATTGACTTCAAGTTCCATCCCTACATGCAAGATTATGTTTTTTTTGTTTGTTTGTTTGTTTTTAAGATTTTTTATTATTATTATTTATTTGACAGAGAGAAACACAGCCAGAGAGGGAACATAAGCAGGGGGAGTGAGAGAGGGAGAAGCAGGCTTCCTGCCGAGCAGGGAGCCCGATATGGGACGCGATCCCCGGTCTCCAGGATCATGACCTGAGCCGAAGGCAGTCGCTTAACCAACTGAGCCACCCAGGTGCCCCACAAGATTGTGTTTTACAGACCTAATTTCTTCTATTTTCCCTTTTGTAAATAAAAATTATAAAAGAGAAAGTTCATATTTACCTTCTTGGAACAAGGCAAAAAATATAAATAAAGACACCTGGGATTCATGTTTTACCATGCCTGAGGCAAAGAAAAATGGCCTTTTGGTCCTTAAAGAATAAAAACTTGTTTTCCTTAGAGACAGGGCTGCCACAGCTGTGGGTATTTCCTCTACTTTGCTGCATCTTCTAGTGTGTTATTTTTGGTTTATTTTCTCTGAATACTATTTTTGTTATCTTCTTTTTCAGTCTCTGTTGCCTGAAAGCTGTGCTCATACCCATTATTATACTTTCCAAAGAGTGAACAGAAGTTTCAAATAAACTCAAAATTCTGGAACGCCTTTGAAAACACCCCAACATAAAAACTTGCAAATTAAAGGCATGTACCAGATACATTATAAACATGCACACATACCATATACTCTCAACCAGTATCATATAGACTGATTTTCGGTTTCCAAAGACAGTTGCTGAACACATGTATATTAAGATGACTACATTGAACCATCTTAAGGATCAATGCAAGACAAAGTTAGTATTCTTCTAGTACCTGCATTAGAATCACCTGGAATGTGTACTGAATATTCAGATTCCAGAGTCCTACCCCTTACTTTACAGAATCCCAGGTCAAAAAAACAGAGGGGGGGGGGGGACTAAAAATACACACTAATGTTTTGAAACACAAGTCTGACAATAGCCAGTGTTATTCTGATAATTAAAACTGAGTCTAAGGAGATTAAAACATTACCATTCTTTATTACTGGGGGTTGAGTTTAAGTCTTCACGATATCTGATTTCCTGATTACTTTGATTAACTAGAAGATAAGTCTAACTACTCTCTGACATTGGATAGCCAACTGTGTGCAAACTGAGTGTCACAAAGGCAGAGTCTGGGGTTGAACAAGCTGGAGAGCAAATAACAGTTCCTGTGGATATTTTAACTAAGTCCAAAACATGAGCACATTTCTTAATGATAATATCTTTCTAGAACATCCCTATGACAGAGGGCAACAACGATTATTCCTGTGCTTTGCAGTCTGGGAAAAGCCATAAAAATAAAGCTAAAAATGGGGCTTAAGAAAATCTGCATGACCTAATTAGGCAGAGGATCCAAAAATAAATTTGATGGAGTCTGTCTTTCCTATGTTTTTTTCCTACTAAAATTATTCTATTTGGCTTTATACTGATGTTTGGAGGAAGAATGGGAAGGTACAGGAATGATTGCTGTGGCCATATAGATATGTATGCATACGTGTGTGTACATATATATACATATACAGATATATATACATATATACACATACATGAATACATATATATAAAACTCTGGCTATGAAGATAGGTAGGAGAGATCAGAGTCCAAGCAGGGGGAGTAATGGGGGCTGTCATTGTTAATGATGAGGAGAATAAACAAAGATTCCACAGATTGAATTGAGATATTTTTGAAAACTATGACCAAGGCCAGAATAGAGATATTTGGTGCTGCTAATTTAAAATACATTCAAAATGTGAAAGAATGGATCTCATGTTAAATCTTCATTTTCTAGTACCAGAAACCATTTACTCAATTTATTTGTAAACACATATAATAAAAAAGTTCTGTTTTATCCAGTTCCTTTTAATAAAATTAAAGTGAGATCAGGGGTGCCTGGGTGGCTCAGTCGTTAAGCATCTGCCTTCGGTTCAGGTCATGATCCTGGAGTCCCAGGATAGAGCCCCGCATCAGGCTCCCTGCTTTGTGGGAAGCCTGCTTCTCCCTCTCTCACTCCCCCTGCTTGTGTTCCCTCTCTAGCTGTGTTTCTCTGTCAAATAAATAAATAAAATCTCTTTAAAAAATAAATCAAGTGAGATCAGAAGCATAAGCTCTCTTCTACATTACCCTCTTCGGTAAAGTCATGTCCATATGTCTTACTTTTCTAATCTAGTGTTGAATTTAAAGTAATAATAGCAACTTATATGGCACTTTAGGAATTCTCTCTGTTGTGTTTGTTAAGACATATATTCCCTTAAGGTGAATCACTAGTAGCTATTTGGGAAACTATTAGCAAATTTGGAAGACAGCATCATAGGTAAGTTTCATGACTTTTATTCCCATGTAGACAGAGAAACAGGTCCAGAAAAAGAGTAAACTAATTTCCTTTTAGAATGTAAAAGAAGAGAGCAGAGAGATAATACTTAAAAAAAAAATCATTATCTAGAAGTAACATATTTGGTACAGATAATTTAAATTTAAGCCAAAAATCTCTCTTGAGCCATAACTTATTTTCCAAGTTGCATGCCCTTCAGATCATAGCATTTCAGAGTAAAAGCCATCCACGATTTGCTTAACCACCACTTTTTCCAAAAAAAATTATTTGACCTTCCCAGCATCACATTCAGACCTATAAGATTATAACAAAATCCACCTCACAGTATTAGAGTTAAGATCAAATGAAATGGTTACGCACTTAGCAACTTGCAAATTAAGATTCTTAATCAGAAAAAAACATTCTTTGTTATTGTGGTCTTTAATAAAAATATCAAAATGTTTGGATTCTCTATAAACTTGATTGTCTGTGTTTAAGAGCAAGAATATTCTAATCCAAATGCAAATCAATTCTGCACTATTAAGACTTGTGTTAAGTAACTAACTGTGTTTCCCTGTCCCATGCCCTGCAATTCCTTCCTTCCTTGCTCTCTCCCCAGTCTCTGTTAAGTATCCGTGGCTCCCTGTTTTCCCCACGGCGCAATAGCAAAACAAGCATTTTCAGCTTCAGAGGCCGAGCAAAGGACGTCGGTTCTGAAAATGACTTTGCTGATGATGAGCACAGTACATTTGAAGACAGCGAGAGCAGGAGAGATTCACTGTTTGTGCCGCACAGACACGGAGAGCGACGCAACAGTAACGTTAGTCAGGCCAGTATGTCATCCAGGATGGTGCCAGGGCTTCCAGCAAATGGGAAGATGCACAGCACTGTGGATTGCAATGGTGTGGTTTCCTTGGTGGGTGGACCATCAGCTCTAACCTCACCTACTGGACAACTTCTGCCAGAGGTGATAATAGATAAGTTAGCTACTACTGACATTACACACCAATTTGAAACAATCAAAGCCTGGGGTTTAGCCTGTTATACCTCCTGCTTCCCCAAAGTTAAATGCCTCAAAAAATAATATACAATTTATTGAATGAAAAACAATAAATCTTTAGAACCAATTGAATCATATGGGACCATTAGCTTTCAAATGCCTTAGAGTTTTTTTAGAGTCTGAGAGAAAACATACCTGCAAATTCAGTAGACCTACCAACACAAAATAATGGGCACTGTGACAACGAAATTGCTATTATAAATGTATGCTCACATAGAATTATATAATTACTTATTCTGGAAATTTAATATACTTAAAATTTAATATTATCATGACCAATATATGGCTAATAGGCAGTTTCCATAGAAATATCAATATGACATGGATGCTAAAATGTTTTGATATGTATTAAAATGACTCTAAAAAGTTTTGATTTCTTATAGGATGGCATATAGAAATAATCAAAGAAATCTCAGGAAAGCACACACATTTCATTGTACATCTGTGTTTGTGCATGGAAAAAAATTGTCCCATATATGTCAATATTGTCAATACAGCTTCAAAGAAAACAATTAAGCCTCAGAACATTATAATTGATCTGATGACTTCTCATTGAAATAATATGAAAATAATCTACATTTGAGAGAAATGAAACAATATATAACATTAGCATGCTTATGAAAATTTCTCTGAAAATTTCAACAAGTTAATTAAAACATTCCTGCAACAAACTTGCCCTATACAATTGCATCTAACTGGTGAATTCTTGTTTAACACTATCACCTGTGATAATTTTTAAAAAGTGTTATAACTTAATAATAAACTCAATATGTTATTATTACTTGAAAGTTATTACCTGGAAAAATTGCATGTAGCATGATTTTCCAAAGAAATGCTATGTGGTATTTTATTATGCATTGAAAGGGTGGTTTGAACCATCAGTATTTGGTTTGCAGGGCACCACCACGGAAACGGAAGTCCGAAAGAGAAGGCTAAGTTCTTACCAGATTTCAATGGAGATGCTGGAGGATTCCTCTGGAAGGCAGAGAGCCATGAGCATAGCTAGCATCCTCACCAACACAATGGAAGGTAAGAAGTAAGACGTGAAATAGTCAGCTTTACATGATTATATGCTTTATGTAGCTATTTCTTCTTCTCTAATTCTCATAGACTTATCAAAGTCAATTACCCAAGATCAGAATTGTATAACAGACCTAATTTGATGATATATGAAGTACAGTATTTTCATACTGGTTACAAACATTAATACTGTTCCTTTTTCTTTTTAACTCTTTTGTCTACAGAGTAGTAGTCCACCACTCCATATATGTCAGTGAGTTTCTATCATTATGTTACATTATCCTTAAACAATCAGAATATACACTTCTCTTCTTAAGTCTTGTTTGTAAAAGCACAAGGAAGCACCTCTTTCAAGCTTTAGTCTGTTCTCTGAGCAGGGAGGTTGTGATGTGGAGGGAGGATGCAGGTAAATGAAATGAACAAATGAAAATCTGTGTTCAACATTGATGCTAAGAAAAGATTTCTTCGCCATATTCCACATATCCAGAAACCATTACACTCCTCCAAAGGAGAGCTTACATAAATGCTTGTTGATTTTGACACACGGGAATGGGCAGCAACTACTATTCCCCTGTTCATTCATTAAATAATTCTCTACTTCATAAAGTTTGGAGGAATATTACATCAGTTCTGTAATTTTATAAGTCTTTTATATTAGTATTTTAACAGGTGTTCTTCAGAAAATATCACTTACATTTTGTATCTTGTCCTGTTGGTGTGTATGAAATCTGAGCAGTCACATAATAATTATAACAAGTTTCAACTATTAAAATTACTAGCAACTTTTTAAAAAATTTTATGTTAAAATCCCAGAAGATATGAGTAATATGAATAAGATAAGTAAGTATGGGTTTGAATCTATACTAAAAAGGACATACTACATTCTTATTGTGTGTAAGATTAATGCTGATGTGGAGACAATCAGAAGAGAGAACTAGTCCTACACATTAATAAAAAGGATCAGAGCTTTAGACAGCATTCTTAAATACACACTTTCAAAAGAAATAATAAGTGTTTCATAGATTTAATATTTCTGTAAGGCTTATTTAAAAATTGTTTTGGGGCACCTGGGAGGCTCAGTCGATTAAGCATCTGCGTTCAGCTCAGGTCATGACCTCAGGATCCTGGGATCCAGCCCAGCATCCAGCTGTCTGCTCAGCAGAGTCTGCTTCTCCTGAGTCTGCTTCTCCCTCTCTCCCCTCATGTTGTCTCTCTGTCTCTCCCAAACAAATAAATAAAATCTAAAAAAATAAAAAATAAAAATTGTTTTGATAAAAAAGAATATGGCAGTACAATTAATAATTACCTACTTAAAAATTACCTACTTATTAAGTAAAGAAGTTAGTTAATTTGAAGCAAAATGTTAAATTGACCGTGTTTATTTTCTGTATTTAATTAATGGAGAAAGATGTTTATATGTTTATATGAAATTTTTAATGAGTATTTTGTGAAAATATCTAGTGGGATTGCCTTTTCAAGTTTGGTAAGCTAAGTAATTTGAACTTCCATCCCCAAGTAGAAGTACTGATTTTATAAAACCATGCACACTCTATAGCAACAATTCATTTTTATTGTAATTTACTACTCTTCCTCTTCATTATTCCCCTAGAACTTGAAGAATCTAGACAGAAATGTCCACCATGCTGGTACAGATTTGCCAATGTGTTTCTGATCTGGGACTGCTGTGATGCATGGTTAAAAGTAAAGCATCTTGTGAACTTAATTGTTATGGATCCATTTGTTGATCTTGCCATCACCATCTGCATTGTCTTAAATACCCTCTTCATGGCCATGGAGCACTACCCAATGACGGGTCAATTCAGTAGTGTATTGACAGTAGGAAACTTGGTAAGTTCATTTGAAGTTTACTTATTTCCTTTGGTAGGGGTGGGAGATACAGACCAAAGAAAAAAATCCATCTGTCCTGTGTAAGGAATCTCAGCAATAAGATCTAAAATTCAACTGGTATGGGGGCATTTGAGTGGCTCAGTCATTAAGCATCTGCTTTAGGCTCAGGTCATGATCCCCGGGTCCTGGGATTGGGCTCCCTGCTCAGCAGGAAGCCTGCTTCTCCTTCTCACACTCCCCCCGCTTGTGTTCCCTCTCTCCCTGTCTCTCTCTCTCTGTCAAGTAAATAAATAAAATATTTTTAAAATAATAATAAATAAATAAATAATAAAATTCAACTGGTATGAACGCTGATTGCTCAGACCAATGTCCATTCTATTTGACCATGGTGTCTTACCAGTTGTAAGCTCATTAAAATTTTTACTGTCATTCTCGCTAAAATATAGGCCCAGGAAAATCATAATCTAATTCTGGCTCCAGAAAAATACAGTTTTAATATATACAGCCTCTGAAGAAATCATGTCCATTGAAGGAAATATATAAAGATTGATTTCTGTACAAAAGAGGACATAGTTGTTTCGAATTGAATTACTTAATAAAATGTTTCAGTAGTCTTCACACAAGAGAGTATATAATTGGTAAAAATGAATTTGTAATTTAGCCATACTTTTGATTCAAATTATTTGAGCAGGCATTTATGTATGTGTATGCTGACATGTACATTTCCACCTTTATATGAGAAAATTGAAATGAGTAAACAAGGGAAGGATTACTCAAGAGCTTCCTTTTTGGTACATTACAGAAACAAACTCAAACTAGCTTAAGGGAAAATTAAAAACTAACTCTTAGAATGAAAAGAATAAGATGAACTACCAAACCATATAAAAGGTAATTTTTCAGTTGGGCTTCAGGAAATGCTTTAACCAAGAGCTTAGATGTAGCCCAAATGTTCACTTCATCTTTTGTCTCTGGGTTAGGAAACATGCTCAGCCATAGCTCACTGGTTTTACATCTTGTAGCCTCTGCACCGGAAACAAAACAAAACAAAACAAAACACTATATCCCTTTTTCAATTCTAGTTCAAAGACTCACGATAGGACTCTTGTTTGGCATATCTTAGCTCAGATGCTCACCTCTGATTTAATAAGAGGCAGAAGGTGGGGTGCCTGAGTGGCTCAGTGAGTTAAAGCCTCTGCCTTCCGCTCAGGTCATGATCTCAGGGTGCTGGGATCAAGGCCCCTATCAGGCTCTCTGCTCAGCAGTGAGCCTGCTTCCTCCTCCTCCTCTCTCTCTCTCTCTCTGCCTGCCTCTTTGCCTACTTGTGATCTCTCTCTGTCAAATAGATAAAAATAAAATATTTTAAAAAAAGAGAGAGAGGAAGAAGGTGGAGCCATGTGAAAACATGACAGACCAGAGTAATCAAACAGGTAGAGGAACAATTCCTAACAGAAGTTGGAAAGATAATACTGGGCAGACAGTTACATAAATGACTACCCAGTAAGTGACCTCAACTTTACTCCATTATTTGACTTAATAAGAACACCTACCAGATTCTTGGGATTTTCATCATCTTTGGCACCTGTGGATGGATTTTTTTTTTTTTTTTAATGACTTGTTCCCTGATCATTCCAATCCATGTCTGCCTTCTTTTCTGGACTCCTTATGTCTACTAAGGCTATGTTTTGCACTCAGTGTTTTTAAGAACTCAGCAACTGTAGGAATTATCTACTCTTGTGGTATAAGCTGTGCCCTGGTCCTATATTTCCAACTGTTAGAGAATGTGGTTTAAGGATAACTTTAAACACAGTATGTGACAGCTGAAATATCGTCTTTCTCACAGCTTATTGAAAGTCCTAACTATCTCAGATCAGTCTTGTATTACCTCTAATAGTAGCCTCCCAGCTTCAAAGACCCAACTTCAAAGATAGAAATCTCATAGCCATTTTGACATACTTTTCCTTTATTTTTTATATACAAGTTGATAAGAAGACCCATTATTTCTTTCAAGGTG